>JAOXJP010227601.1:0-11273 GCA_025762735.1 Platanus orientalis | reverse complement strand
ACTTAGGAGTATACCCTTCACCCTGTTTCCCTCTTTCTTGTTCTTCAAGTGTAGAATGCTAGGGAAGCACTTAAAGGCTCTTTGATCTTCAATCAATGCTCATTAACATGAGACTTTGGTAGTTGGGGGTGTAAATGCCTTAGCTCTCTCTTCTCTTTTGTGTTCAATGTGATTTTGTTTGTTAGAGAGCTAATTTGACATTTTCTCATATTTATAAGGGACGAGCACAGTCGTGCACCCTTGATATGGCATCCAACGGTTAAAAAATTGCAAGCATAGATTTGATTTATTTTTTGAATTTCTACGATAGTGGATCGATCCGGCTATGTCGGATTGATTCGCACGGATCGATTCGGCATCCCTAGATTGATCTGATATCTCAGTCTGAGACACCCGAGCCTTTCCAGATCGATCCAATAAGTAGCAGATCAATCTGCTAAGTGCGGATTGATCCGACACCATCCGGATCAATCTGATTCCCCTATTTTTCTGTCATTAAGCCTTAAACCTACTCCCACACACTTGGAGACTTATGTACATGGCATGTGTTCGTCCATAAGGTTATGTAAAGGACTTTTAATCTTTTTAGCCTATGTCTATCATATTACATACCTTTACAAACCTTTCTTGAACTTGATGAACCTTGGGTCTTCAAGTGTTTGGAGCTTGTCTCCCTTCTTGGAAACTAATGACACTTGATGATTACAAACATGACTAAGATATGCATTGTGCTCATGCCATGCCTAATCTACCACTTCATGTATTTTGCAAATGATGAAATTGATAATATACATTAACAGATTCTATATGGGGACACCATATTACAATGCATTGTAACACGTCAAATCAAAATCGTACTTTCCTTGACATGTGTTACCACTTCCTTAATCCTCTCTCATTTTTGGTGTGAGCATAACCCCCCTAACCAAAACCTTGTAACCAAGTACTCATTTAGCCTAACTTAAAACATGTGTCCAAACACCCTTTAAGCCTAGCCTAAAACCTATACACAAACACCCTATATTTTAGCTTAAGTCCAAACCTATACTCAAACATCTTATAGGTTAGCAAGTCACATACTTGGCATGAATCCAACACACCAAAATCCCCATCACCTTACTTTTTTTAGTCAATGTCATAAGCCCTACATGTGTCAAGCACACTTAGGCACACTTTCATTCTACTTTTGGATTCTTAATCACTCATCCTTCCATTTTAATTGACATGTCATTGCCACTTAGGTAAAGATGATGTCAATTTTGATTCACCAACTCTTTCCAAAAACTACCTAACCACCTCATTCCAATCCTCTAATCATTTCCATTTTGGTCCAACACACTCTCCCATTCACTCTCTTTTCTTTAGATGAAAGTTTACATGTGTCAAGTACACTCTCATTCCACTTTTGGATTCCTAATCACTCATTCTTCCATTTTTAATTGACATGGCATTACCACTTAAGCAAAGATCATGTCAATTTTAGCCCACCAACTCTCCCTTCCTAAAACTACCTAGTCACCTCATTTCAATCCTCAAATCATTCCCCTTTTGGTCTAACACACTCCCCTATTTACTCATCTTTCTTAAAATAAAAGTCCACCAAAATTATATAAATAGGAGACCACCCCTCTTTCTACGGACACAGAAAAAATCTCCCAAAATTCCTCAAGAAGCTCTCTCTATCTCTCTCTCTCTCTCTCCCCTAAACATGCTATCATCTCCATTGATGTCTATTCAAATCTAACATTAGGAAAAACCTATGAAGACATGCTACCCAACTAAAGAAAGAATGATCATTCACAAGTGCAATATCCCAGAGGTATGATCATCTCCCTTCTTCTTCTTCTTCTTTTATATTTATTTCTTCTTCTTATAAAATTGTTGTAATGTTTTAATTCATTTTACATTATCTATGTGTTTTCACTTTATTTTTTTAGTTTCAATAATCTTATGTACAACAACCTCATTCTAGACCATTAATTTTCTCTTTTACCTAATTTTCTTTATGTTTTTATTATTTTTTATATTTATTAGCTAGTCATTTTATTTGTGACCTTAATTCTATATTTTATTTTATTTTATTTGCTTACTTAATTTTTGTTTTTTTTATAATTTTCTTGAAGCTATTACGTTCAACCATTCTATGCCATTCATTTTTTTGGTTTTACTTAGAATTTTTTTATTCATTTTTGTTATTTCTAATTAATTAATTAATCCATTTATTTTAAATTTTATTTTATTTTGAATTGAATTATTTTTATGATAAGCAAGTTTCTTGAAGTCATCATGATTAGTCATCTCAAACCATTCTTTTCTTCTTTTTTTTTACATAAATTTTTGTTTCATTCTTTTTTTTTTTGGTATCTTAGATACCATTGTCATAAAAATAAAATCAATTTTTTTCTCTTCATCTCTTTCTTTTATCTTGTATATGTATTTATATTTATTTTTAATTTTGTTTGTGATAACATGCGTCATGAATGTTATGTTGTCTTCTGTATAAATATGTGTCATTTTTTATTTAACTATGAGGAAGAGCAGCTCTAGGTATGTATTCTAATTTTGTTTTCTTTTATTTATCTACTTATTTATTTTGTTAGATAACATGTAAATAGATGGTTTGGTAAATAATAAAATTACTTTTATATACATTCTATACACATGTACTAATTAGGTAGGATAAAACACTTGTACATGCATGACACATTTCTTTAAAATAAAACACACACATGCACACACCATATTGAAAAATTTGACCCTAAGTTTAAGTCGGTCTAAATAGGTAACCGCATGTGCGGATGGACCTGGGTGTCTAACACCTTCCCTAGTCCATAATCGAACCACTTACCCAGAACCTTATAAGCTGACCAGTTCGAAATGGAGTCTAATATTTAAAAATGAATTTAAAATAAAATGTTATTTTCTCAAAATAGATGTTCATTCACATTTTAAAAAATGCTGGTGGTGACTCCAAACCATTGTGGGTTAAGCCCATGATGAATGGACTCCTTTTCTAAGAGGCCCATTCATCATGCAAAAACCGAGGCCCATGAAAAGCATCTACTCATGTCATCTCAATTAATCAATTTAGTGTTCTTCATGTTTACTTTGTCTCACCTTTGTTGATTTGTAGTTTTTACTCATGAGAATTTTGTATGATCATACTAGAAATACTCATATTTATCATAGAAATTGAAAATACTTAATCCAAACTACTATCTTTAATTTTTTAATATTTTTATATTATTAAAAAAATAATAAAAAGTGACATGACTCCCCAAGTTGACTCTAGTGACTCCCGAGTCAACTCCTCTGTTGAGTTATCCGAGTCAAGTCAAAAATCTGAATCGATGAACTATGCATGCAAGAACCTACAATGTCTATATCATTCACTCAAGTTGCAAAGAAATTTGTCCTCGAATTTAAAAGTGTTCAAGCGCTATTACAGCTTCTAGTGGATGATCTTTCTAGAACCCGCAATACAGGTGGTAGATGTGGTGGAGGACCTAAGATGAATTCTTCTATGAACCATCCCGCTTATGTCTTTTTCTTGTCTTGGCTTACTCTAGAAACTTGTCTTGCTTTGGTAAAGCCTTGAGCTTGATCTTAACTTCGGGTTGAATCTTGATTTTGGGTTTGGTTTGCGACAAGACTGGTGGATGAAGAAGGGATAGGACTATGCATGTCACACCATTCTTTTCCTTATTAATTGTTGTGCTCATAATTGAGGTAGGCACTGATGAGATAGAGGCATATGGAGCTAGTGTATGTTTAAACATGGCAAATCTTAGTTATGCCAAATTAAGTAGCCTCCATGGAATCCATTATGCCTATTATTTGACCTAAACTTTGATTTATTTTCCTTGTCATTTGGCAATTATGAGCAAGTTCGGAAACAATAAAGGCTTTCATGGAAGTCATAGAAATTCTGTGAAAGAATCTATGTAAAAGAAGAAGTGACCACAACTTAATAGGAATCAGCTGTAAACAATGAGGGAAATAAAATTATGAATAGATTGAACCTTGCTCTCTTGTGTGGTGACACATACAAGAGTCTCTTTACAATGCCCCCCCTCCCTGTGTGTGTGTGTGTGTGTGTGTGTGGAAAGGATTTTGTTTCTACTCAAAAATTTGTATATGGTGTTCTATTGAGGTACAAAACCTTGAGAATATTGTTACTAACCCTCTCAATGGATATTACATCGACGGCTAGTTTCAATGATGAAAATGGGATTGCTGCAACCTACTATAAGTTATTTGGTTATATCAAAAAAAGTCTTCTGAATTTTTTAGGGCCCATGGGCAAGAGAAGTAATGCTTGTTTAATGCAGTAATAATATGGTGATGTAGATTCAAACACACTACCTCATAGTTGTGATACAGTAGTGTCAACTAGTTGAGCTACTAATGGTTAGTAAGACAACTCAGAAATCTGCAAAGGCCCCGTATTTTATTAGGCCTCCAATGCAGTTATCTAAAAGCCTCATTTCTCACTCCAAATCGTTTTTCCTTACACTTGCTATAGTTATATATATGGTGTTTATTTCAAGATGCTTGATGATGGTTCTTTCATTATTTTGATGATATGTTGATTCTAATAATATGCACGAGTTAGATTGATTGAAGTCCAGGTTGCATAAGGAATTTGATATGAAGGATATAGGCACTGGTAAAAATATTCTTGGAATGGAAATTCATAGGGACAGGAAAGATGGCAAACTATAGGTGTCACAGAATAATTATTTGGAGAGGTGTTAGAGGGTTTTAATATAGGTGATGCAAAATCAGTTAGTACTCCTCTAGCTAACCACTTTAAATTATCTGGTAGATTATATTCGTCTACAGATAATAAGGTAAAGGAAATGTCTCAAGTACCATATGCTAGTGCAATGGGAAGCTTAATGTATGCCATGGTGATTAAAGTGTGAGATCAGACAGACCAAGCAACTAGCTGCTGCAGGATATTGGACGTCTATATCTCACCACATCAATGACGGCGGAAGGAATGCCCTTCTTTCTTACGGCTCGTTACCGCAACGCTCGTTCACTCCAAGTGTAGCGTCTTTTTCAACCAACATCCAACTGCATTTTCCAACTGAAATGGAATATTAGTTTGCAGTCAGCTAAATATCTCACACATAGTCAGTGCTGTAAGTATGAGTAAGGAGCACTAGGATGCAATTAAATGGATTTTCATATACTTTAGAGGTGCAATGCATTTTGGTTTCTTGTTTCAAAAGAAAGATAGAATATGTCAGGTTACGGGATTTATGGATGCAAATTATGCTGGTGATTTGCATAAATGAAGGTCTACTACAAGTTATATATTTACTCTTGCGGGTGAGCCTATAAGTTAGAAAGCTATGCTTCAATTGATTCCTTCTTTATCTATAATTGAAGTGGAGTATATGGAAACAGTGGAAGCTACCAAGGAGGCTTTGTGGTTGCCAAGTTTGGTCAAGGAATTGGGATTGAAGTAGGAAATCTTGGAGCTGCATTGCGATAGTCAAAGTATTATACACTTGGGGAAAAATCAAGTTCACCATGCTAGAAAAAACACATTGATGTGAGATATCACATGATTAGAGAATGGGTTGAAAAAGGTAAGGTGAATTTGATGAAGATCCACATAGAGAATAATGCAAGTGATATGTTGACAAAGCCAGTAAATACACAAAAGTTCAAGCATTGCTTGGACTTCATTAGTCTTTCACACTGTTGAAGATTGGAGGCTCATCTCAAGTGGGATGAGAGCACCTCATGACGAGAAGGTGCAAAGCTATGTCATATTATGATAGAGAACAAAGACAGCTATGGGTGATTTTCTAAGAGGCCGAAAATAAAGACAAGGTGGAGATTTGTCGGTTATGTCTTTATTTACAACCAACAATTAGATCATTTCATGATATAATGATGGCCACTAAATTGGAGTTAAGATACTTCTTGTAAAAGGAGTCATGAATGGAACTTCCGAGAGAGAGAGAGAGAGAGAGAGAGAGAGGAGAAGAAGAAAGAAGAAAGGAGGTTGGGTAGAGCAGCCGCATTAAAGGGTTTTCTTGGGTTATCTTCATAGGTTTGAGAGTGTGTGTGAGAGAGAAAAAGGTAGGGCTGTCAATCGGGTCAGGCTGAGTCAGGCTGAGGTCCGTCTGAACTCAACCAGGAATGTTTTACCTGAGCCTAAACTCAGCCAAAATAAAACTTCGAGCCTAAAAGTTGGGCCAAACTCAACCCATTTTAATACAATGAATAAAACTCTTTTCTTAATTTTGAGTTGATTTTAGGCTCATAATTTCCCTTAAATGCAAATTATATGGGTTTTTTTGCGACTATTGGATGATAATAAATTTGTTAAAAACATATGGATCCTAAAAGAATAAAAATAAAAAATAAATAAATATATATATATATATATATAGTTTAGGCCAAATGGGGTTGGACCTCGGGTTGAACTTGAGCCTGCCCAAACATGGCCTAGATAACACTTCAGGCCTAAAAGTTGGGCCCAAGCTCAGCCTAGTCCGACTATTTTTCTGGCTAGACATGTCAGACTTCGGGCCAACCAAGCCCAATTGATAGGCTTAGAAAGAAGGTGTATAAGGGAAAAAGGTGTGGGTTTTGGGTTTCAAATATTTTTTTGTATGGATTTCGCATTCTCATAGTGAAAAATGATTTGATCATCTCACATGAACATAGGCACATTGCCGAACCACATAAATCTTGGTGTCTTTTATTTTCATGCTTTATTATTATTTTATTAATTTATTTTCTTGTTATTTGTATTGACATAATGATGCAAGACTCAAAATATTTGAGTTTGGTTTCCAAAATTCACATTAATTTTTCAAAGTTCTTTAAATACTCAAGCATGTTGAAATTTTTTTTTTTTTTTTTTTCAAATGTTCATTGTCACATTTTAAGCTCGAAGATGAGAGCTTGCTAAGTTGGTAAAGTTTGTGGGTGTCATGCCACAGACTTGGGTTCAAAATCCATCTTCACCTACTAAAAATTTAACCACTTACATTTACGTATCAAATAATAATAATAATAAGCTCATGAGAATTAAGTTATATTTTGTTAATGTTAAACATAACTTGAGGTAAGCATTACAGTGATAAGTAAACCTGGGTGCTCAATGCCTTCCCAAGTCTATGACAAGACTTTACCCAATCTTTCATTAGTTAGACTTTTGGACTCTTCCAATTAAGCATTTTCTTCTCAAAATCAATTCTGAGTGACCCACCCATCTTGCCTAATTCAAGCAATATGGTTAGTGACTCTATTTTACCCATAGAGGACCTCAAGTCATGCTCTTAGCTATCACTATTGTTAACTTAATTTACAACTTTACACATATACACACTTAAAAAAAGGTCATTATCTAATGTTGGTCCTATAATTACATGATATTGGAAGGGGAGGATAGAAACAAACCTAACCTATGGTTTTTTGCCCAAAGTAGCTACTTAGTAGACTCGACACAACATTTCACGCTAGACAGCCCAAGTTGCTACCCATCGCATCAATGCAACGACCCTTACAAACAAATATATGTGTGTGTGTCCCTTACAACCTTATACAAACGAAAGTATAAATGTCACATATCCTCATACCAGTCAAAACTAACTTCCTAGTTGTGCCCTATGTAATAGGATCTATTGGACCACTAAATTGTTCAATAGATTGTGGGGCCCATGTATTGATTGTCCATTTTGTTGGAATTTACCTATGTTATACATTAACTTAATCTCTCTATAGGACTTTTCTTTTCGTAAGGCCTCTTCTGGGAGGTCCTCCTTAATGAATTTTGTCTTTTATCAACAAAAATAAAACTTGTTCTCACTATAGGGCTATAATAGGGCTGTCAATTGGTCGGGCGAGTCCAAAGCCTGACTTGTCTGGCCCAACAAATGGGTGAGCTGGACAAGTTAAACTTCAGGTTGGTCAAATTTGGCCCCATGACTTAGGTTCAAAGTAATTTTCGGGTTGGACTCGATCACAATTTATTTTAACCCAAAACCTGACCTGACCGGAAAATATATATATTTAAAGGCCCAAAGCCCAGCCCAAACTAAACCAATCCTCAATATATAACATATGTACTGTTAAATTAAAAGCTAATCCAATGACGTAGAATTAAAATATGTGTATAGATAAATAACTATAATCTCTAACCCTAATCATATGAACAACCTCCTCGTTCCCTCTTATGGTCTTCCGATCGGAAAGCTCCTTGTTTCCCATTGCCATTAAACTCATATATTGCCGTCACTGCTCGCAGTTGCATTTGTATCTTGCCAACGCACTTGTATGATTGTACCTCGCCGTTGCATTCTTTATTGAATATCGTTTGTTTTCTTTATTTATTGTACTTTATAAACTTTTTTTTCTTGTAATCTTTCCATGCTTCTACTCTATTTATTTGGTGAATTTGGTCTTTTTTATTTATTTTGAGTAATGGGTGTTCTGTAGCATGACTGTTTTACCTCCAATTATTTCTGATTTTCTTACTTTATTCTTTTTTTTTTAGCTTCTGTTATATCTCGAATTATTTGGGTAATGGGTGTTCTCCCACTGCCAGAATGTTCATAAAATTGGTTGGAGGTATTAAATTCGAAGTGCATTTAACTATGGTGAAGTACCTTTTACAATAGAAGTGATGAATAATTAGTAATGATGGAGTTATAGCTAAGTTTTGATTCCAATGGAGATGGAGAGGCTTTGCATGAGAGAGAAACTAAAGAGCAGAGACCGTTATTGCTGGAATTTGGTTGCAAGTAGATAACTCAGATAAGGTTTCAGGGCTCTTTGCTTTTACTTTCTATTGGGTGCCACTTAGTTGGGCTGTTATCTTTGGGTTAACCCAAACTCAATAAAAAATAATACCTTAAGTTGCCAATTTCGGGTTAGCCTGAAATCAGCCCAAAGCCAAATTATTTAAATGGCAAAAGATCAGCTCAAGCAAAGTTTCCGTAAGCATGCATAAGCATCTTGCTCGAGTTGTCATATAGCTTAAAAAGGAAGGCAAAAGCCTAAGCTATACCTTGGATTTGATTTCTTTCTTTATTTTTTGTTCTACATGGCAGCTCAAGCAAGATTGCTTCCGGATGCTTGCAGAAACCTTGCTTGAGCTGATCTTTTCCCTTATTAAATTGGGTTGAGCTCAGGCGTATCTATTTTGGATTGGGCTCGGGTTGACCTTAGTCCAGTCCACCCTGACCTGATTGACATCCTTATTAGACCATAGTATTCAACAAATTCATAGGGATCATTAATAAAACAATAAGTGCCTTTTCTTAATTTCTACACCAACGATATATTCTTTTTCTTTTCTTTTTTAAAGTAGAAAAGGAATGCTTTTTTTTTTTTAATAACAATGGAAAAGGAATATGCTTAGCCATAAAAAAACCAACTATAGAGTCAATCCTTACATATTAAAGTCATTAACCTTCAATGACACGACTGAGGGTTAAATGGCTCAAATTATGACCAGGAAATATGAAACTCTATGTTGTTGGTTTATCTAGAGGGAACCCGGGGCAAAGTGATGGTGAGGTTGTTTTTGTTGATCATCAAAGCAAAATGGTATTTGCTTTTGTGCACATTTATGGCTTTGGATCAAATATGGTAGCTGAGGTAAGCTCACTGTTAGCTGGTTTGTTGTATTCTGATGAGTTGCGTTTAAGAGCTGTGCTTGCCGAAAGACACTCGAAAGAGCCGATTGAGTTCTTTAATTCTGAGAGGAATTTCCGTGTGCTATTTGTTACTCTTTGGTTTAGCACAGATTTGGTGTTCCCCCTTAACAAAACACCTAAAGTCTTCCAGCATGCAAGGGACGCATCATGTCAAAAAGATAATTTATACTTTCCGGAGGAGATGTGTTTTTCACTTTTCGATGTGATATATGTCCCCTGCATGCTGCATGCAGGAGGAATTTAGGTGTTTGTTAAGGGGAACCAAATCCAAGGGATCTTTGGAGAGGCCAAAGTTTCAAACCCAAGGGCAGCAATTCCACAATGGACGTGTTTGCAAACCGCAGGAATTCAATTGAGATAAGGATGCAATTTTTTTGGTTAGCCCCATTCGGGCCACTGGAAACCAGTTAGTTAGACTTCCACATAGAGCAGGAAAGACGACTTTGAGACTGCAAGCAATGGCCTATCAAGAATTTGAACCTATGACTGCACATGAGGAGAGAGGATGTCATGACCAACAAGCAAGTGGGAATTAGCAATGGAAGAAAATATTCCGTGATGTCAAGGTGTCTGTAGTGTTTATGGTGTATTATAAGTTGACACATGATGTATTTGGGGTTCAAAAAAGTGTTCAGGCGTAAAAAAAAAATATAGACCAAATTCAAAAACACAGACAATCATTCTCCGTTGGCAATATACAAGGGTTTAGTTAGAGGAGGTAGGGGTGGCAAATGGCACTGTTTGACACAACGTCACAACCCATGAACCCAACATGAAATAAGCGGGTTAAGGTTGACTTTAAACATGTTTTGGGTCAAAGGGGATTGACCTACTTTGACACGATTAATAAACGGGTCAGGTTAGGGTTGTGTCATATAATTGTATACCCTTAACTTGATACAACACAAATATTACCTGCCAACATGAATTACCACATAACCCGTGAACCCAACACAAAATAAGCAAGTTAGGTTAACTGGAAACATGTTTCGGGTCAAAACAGGTTGACCCTTTTTTATGTGATTAATAAATGGGTCATGTTAGGATTGAGCCATATAGTCTAATACCCTTATCTTGACAAGGCACGAACCCGACCCACCAACAAGAATGGCCACCCCAGTGGAGGCAACAAACCATACGGAATATGTCAAACTAACCTTATTCCTATCTTTTTTTAAAGAGTAAAAAGCTTGTCACGAATAAGGTTAATAATAATAATAATAATAAATAACAACTTTTTTTTATTTTTTTATTCTTTTGGTAAATAACTACATCTCCTTGACGAGGTTGGGATTCTTGTTGTAAGTTACTGCTTGGTTTGGAGTGTCGTTTTTATTTCTTTCCCAATCTAGGGGATAAGATTTTTTAAACCAAAATAATGTTTGTACCGTACGCCCCCTCACAGGGGGTGTGACCCCATGCAATTTTGTGAGGGGGCAAACGGTATATTCTGGACGGGTTCACATCACCTGCGATGACCCTCTTTGTGAGGCGTCGTGAGACAAGACACATCGTGGGTATCATTTCACTTTTCGGAGCTGTCACATCACTCCCAAAAAGTGAAATGATACTTCCCCTCTG
>JAOXJP010227600.1:0-11273 GCA_025762735.1 Platanus orientalis | reverse complement strand
CTTCAACAAACACATCATTCTTTTTATTAAACAAAAGGGAAAATAACCATAATGAAATCCCAAACAACAAGCTCAAAACATCCTTCCCTAATACAACACAAAAAACCTAAACACAATCAGCTCAAGCAGAACCCCATAAAGTGTAGTTAATCATTCAATCAATAATACATTCTTTGAGAGAAAAATGAACAAGTGAACTTCACCAACCTGCCAAGTCATTTGGTTAACCATCAAATAGTAATGTCATAAAAAATAAACTCCCCAAATTACCAGTTCAAGCAACTCATCAACAATAGTTAATGAAACACCAAAATCCATAAATCTCAAAACAGAGCACAATGAGAAGAAAAAATAATAATGATAAATAAACACTTGAAAATAGAAATTCACCCATCAACCAATCATGTGTAAAATATGAGAGCATAAATCTTTATCAAAGCTAAAATCGATTTAGAGAACACCAGAAAATCATATATAAATAATAAAATAAATACAACTAATCCATACATAGATCATCTGAAACTTATGATCAACCATAAATTCAAACAACCACAAACAAAATGATGAGATAGGGATTTTGGGTGTTGGGTTTGAGTTGGATCAATTTGCAAAATGGGATTTGGGTGTGGGAGCTATGAGGGTTTCGAATGATTTTTCTCTTCTTCTACCAAAAATGCAACTGAATCCTTCCTCCCCTTGGTCTGGAATGTTGGGATTTTTTATAGAGGAAAAAGAAAACCAAAAGAAAAGGGTTTCTAGGGCAAGGATCTCGGAGAGGATCACACACATGTAGAGGGGTTGGGTTCTTGAAAATCAAGTTGAGTCCCTCTCATCATCGATTGTGGGGGGTTTTATAGAGGGAAAATGAAGAAAGTTGGGGTTGTAAGGTATAGGGGAAAGCATAGAGTTAGGGTATGGGTCAAATAGAGAGAGGAGTAGGGTGTAGGTGAGGGATAGGGCAAAGAGAACTATTCAACTCTATGGCTTCGTTTGTTTTGGATTCTCAAAATTGATTATTGATTATGATTATGGATTCTCATAATCAAATTATGAAAAATGATTTGAAAATCAAAATGTCGTTTGGATATTCTGTTTTTAAAATGTGATTATGAGAATCCATAATCAGAATCCTATTTGGTTCAACATTATTCAAAATCTGATTATTCAATTAAACAAGATAAGAAAATTAATTTAAAAAAAAACATATATTGATATTCTTATTAAACACATATAGATATTCTCATTGAAAATCACAACATGGGCATTTCATGTGGGCCCTTGAGTTCTTTAACCAAATGCAATATTCAGATGTACAACCTGATGAGATCACATATGTTGGATTGCTTACTGCTTGTAGCCATTCTAGATTGTTAGATAAGGGGAGACAGTTTCTTGAATTATTGAGTCGAGATACATCTATCAAAGTGAAGCTTGAGCACTATACATGTATGGTGGATATCTTGGGTAAATGTGGGAAATTGGAAGCAAAGGAGTTCATCAAGAACATGCCAACAAAAGCAAACTCCATGGTCTAGCTAGCTTTGCTAAGTGCTTGTAGAGTACATTCTAATTGAAGTCACCAAAAGAGCAAAACGATGCATTTTTTTATCTAGAACCATATAGTAATGTAGGTTATATTTTGATGTCTAACCTATATTCTTCAACTGGTAGATGGAATGATGTCTCACAAATAAGAGGGATGATGAAACAAAGAGGAATTGTAAAGCGGACGGGATATATTTAGGTTACACTAAAGGAGTCAAGGCATGAGTTTGTTTACGGAGATAGGTCTCACCTATTGAGTGAGAAAAGAAATGCTAAGAAAGACGAACCTAGAAAAGAAAATGAAACTCATTTCCAAGGCAACAAATAATCAAAGGACAAAGCACCTTAGCTAAACATTCTCAATCCACATAAAAAACTATCGTTAATAAATTATAGTACATCAAGGAATTGAAATGTTAACCTGAACATTCCAAAAGACATGCCTTTAACAAGTAATTCTCAATCCAACCCAAGAGAATAACATAAATTAAAAAGAAAATCTTTTATTTGTAGAAATTAAAATCGAGCCCTTTCATTGATGGGGTTCAATCTCTTTCATAGAGAGAGACCTAGAAATTAAAACCTATCTCCCTCCTTCACCAATGTTCAATCTAGAGAGAGACAACAAAGAAAAACTTACAAGTCCCACGGCTATTGTTACCATCACCATAGACTGGTGCCTCTCTTCTCTGAATGAGTTTTTCTCCTTTTTATGGAAACTTTGAATGAGTTTTAGTGGCAGATGTTTGATGGTTTGAGTGAAATTGGGGTCACTACAAAATGGGGAAGCAAATGTTTAGTGTTGGAGAGACGAAAGAGGGAGGAAGGAGAGAGAAAATAGAGAGAGGGAGGAGACAAAAGAGTAGAGAGGGATGAGAGATGGAGAGAGACGGGGGAGAGAGATGAGAGAGTAGAGAGAGAGACGAGAGAGAAGAGAGAGATGGAGAAAACTAGAGAGTAGAGAGAATGGGGAGAGAGAAGAGAGAGACAAGGGAGAGAGTACTTGTGATTTATGGTGCCCTAATCACAGAGTAAAGAGAGAGAAGGTTGAAGCCCCAAATTGCAGAACTCTCTTCTCTGGCCTACACTTTGTCACCAATTGCCAGTGAGAAAATTGCGAGCCACTGATGAAAAGATTGCGAGTCGTAAAGAAAGGGGAAAACAGGAAAGAGAGGAAAATAGATAGAAAAGTGGAGGGAAGAAAATGAGGGAGCACGAAAATAGGGTTTATAAACTTTATCTTTAACCAATGTTTTTTAAATGTTGGCTACAAATGTAGATGTCGTTTTTAAAACACTGGCTAAACTTCTATAAATTGATCTATAATTTTTTTAGAAAATGTTGTCTATTTAAGTTTATACAGCGTTTTAGAAATGCTGTCTATGTTCTTTTTGCACTGACACATGATAGAAAATTAAGATTTCTTTACTCAGCGTTTAAAAATGTTGTTAAAAATGTTGTATATGTATAAAATATACCTTTATGGTAAAACACCTCCCATTTATATATTAACATAAGTAAAACACCTCCCAACTATATACTTACATTGGAAAAACACCTCCCAACTATCCGTACACTTGGGGTAACACCTCCTAAACCAAATCCTCTAGTGAGATATCATCTCCCAATTTACATATCTATAAGTGGGAAAGAACATTCCTATACATATTTACAAGTGGGATAACCACTCCCAATTGAATGTAACATGAGACAACACCTCCCTAAACAACATGAAAATAATAACTCTTCCTAGTCATTTTTAAGTGGATTAACAATTTCCCTAGAGTACTTATCTCATAATGATGGACGAACAGACTCTTCCTTCTAAGCTAAGTGGGACATCTCCTCCCAAGGTGTTCACTTTGTTCACATCATAAAAATCAATTTGAAATTTGCTTGACATACTATGTGGAATACAATCACCCCAATGTCTTCCAAGACATCCTCAAAAGGGGTTTCATCACATATCACATAAACTTGATTAGGAGTCAAGTATGATTCTTGTAAGATATTTCTATCTTTACACTTCCCATCAATAAATTGAAAAAAAAATCCCAAATACATATTCATATAATTCTAATCAATCTTTTATCTATTTGAGGCTTATATAATTACTCACATATTCTTCACCTTAAATATGGAAACAAATCCGAACTATGATGACCATTATCAATATTATATAGGCATCTATGGAATCCAAATTATTTTTCAATACAAATGCAAATAGGAATGAAATATGATGACCTAAATACTTCAAATCATATGTGGGAATCCATAGAAAATAGTATACAAATCTTCCTCATTAAATATGGGTGAGTTTACATATTCTAATAACTAAAAATCCATCAGGTAGATGCAAAGCTTAAGTATAAACATGGGGATTCTAAGATTCTCACATGGAAAGCATAAAATCCTTTGTAAAACATCATGGATAATTGAACCCTATGAGATTCTAGGAATATAAACCATAGGTATGTAGCATAAGGCCAAAATCATACTATAAACCTTGAAATCCATGAGCTCTTTATAAAACCAAATTTCGATTTGTCTATGAGGTGAAATTCGTTGAACAAATTACCTAGTTGTTTAGGAGCTAGTTTATTATTTTATAGGTGGGGACTAATACTCCAAGTCTGAGAGACTTGTTATTTACTGCCGTTCAACACAACAAACCTCTGATTAACCTTAAGTTTCTCAATTTGTATTATGAAGAGGAAGTTGTATGAAATACAAAGAAGAAAAGAAGAGGAGAAGAAGACAACAATTTCTTTTATTTAATAAATATGGATACAAACTTTGCTGCTCAAACACTGGTAAGTTTATCTAGCCATGGTCTGGTTTGTCATCAAGCTTCCTATAGTATCTTCCTTGGAGAGATCGCAGAGGTATAATGAATTTGTTTTCCTCTTTTGGAAGAGAAGTGAACTTGTAAACTTTCAAGAGAATGGGGTAGAGCTTGCCTAAATTTTGAGATCAATGTTTTCTTGAGAACTTAAGATTGTGATAAATATTCCAAATTGCTTTCTTGTGTAGCCTTGAAGGTATTTATAGGTGCCAAAATGAGTTAGAGAAGAGTCATTGATGGGGAGAAACTTTATCTGGTTTTTGGCTTCTATGTTGGAGTGGGATTCTCGAATCCTTATCCTAAACATATAGGTGTTTCTTTTATGCGAGACTGCACCTTAGTCTCTTGGGTGGTTAGGAAAATCATAGGAGTCGTAGCTATCCAAAACAACCACCATGGAAGGAGATAAGGTTGAGTTTTAGTTTCTGATTTTTGCAGTGTGCCAATATGAATAGTGCATCTATGCACCTTTTGGCAACAAATGTGCATATATGGTGGATTCATAGGCCTTCACCTTGATGTGTGTGAATGAGACCTTCATTCTTTATTCGCTCAATTACAGTGCAGCAAATGTCATGTAATTTGACATTCACACATTTTTGGTTTCTACAGTTGCCCCCTTAAAAAATGTATTGTGATTGTAAAGAGATGATACGTTTTTCGAGGCCAAAATAACGGCTTTTAGTTATTACTTTCTTTATTAATTCCCAAGACTTTTCAAATTTTTTATATCTGGATAAATATACCCCCATGAGTATATAAACTTCCTTTCTTCTTCTTTAACTCATCTTTTCGAATCTTATTCACAATAGAATTTCCTAAGACACCAGCTTTTGAAAGTGTGAGTTCCTCTTCATCCTCTTTCTTTCTTTATTCTAGACGATCATTTTAGGTATGATGAACCACAAGAAATATCTGTTTCATTCCTTCTGATCTTGTATTTTCTTCATTTCCCTTTCATATGAGCTTGAGCTCTTATTTCGAGCTCTTGTATAGGCAAGGACAATGTTTTGGCAAGATTTTGGAGAAGGTTTAGAGAAGATTTTAGACTTTCAAGTTTAAATATCCCTTTCTTTTATTCAGACTTTTAGTCATCTTTTCTGGTGCTGATGGAATCTGTAGTAGCTCATTTGCGACCTCCAGGTTTGCCTTATGAGTTTCTGCTTGAGTGAACCTGTGAATAGCTTCTCCTTATGTTTATTCACTGGTTGAGATGCTTGTTATTCACGCACTTTGTTGGATGGACTGGTGTGTGCAAATGTGTTTGTTGAACACTCATTCACACATCATGAACTTTATTTGTGAGACATGTTTCCCATTTATAAACAAGGAATTTTTTATTTTGTCTTCTTTGTCTTTAAGGAAATGACACCCAAAAGGAGATCTTCCAGTGCCAGGAGGGGAGAGTCTTACAACTCCGATGACATCACTCCTAAAAAGATGAGATTTAGGTCTTGGACCAATCCAGGATCGAGGCCTACCACAAGATTGAGTCACCAACATGAGCCTATATTCATAGTGGTTAACGCGGACTCTGAAGATGAGTAGCCAATACCTGATCCTGATCCATCACCAAAACCTGAACCTATCCCTGAACTTGACCCGATACTAGCACCAAAACCGATCCCAAAACCAGGTAATCATCTTTGGTAAAGGTGGTACAGATAATTTAGAACTTGACTTTCTTTCTTGATTTGCAGAACTTTCCTTCGAAGATGAAGAGGTCTTGCTAGTGGATGATCTTAATGAGCATAAGCTAGAGGAATTTCGTGAGAATGCGAAACAACCATTTGAGGCTCATGTTCATCTCCTACAAGACTTAGTGTTGTGAGCTAGAGCCTTGTCTTTTCTGAATGACGAAGAAAGGTATTTCAAGAATAAGGGACTTAGACGGACTGTTGAGTCTCTTTTGAATTTGCCGGCTACCATAGTGCAAGCTGAAGAGACTCTAAAGATTTCCTAACCCACTCATGATCTTAAAGCCTTTGTGGTAGTATATGAGGTGAAAGTGGTCAACCTCAAACAAAATCATGATGAGGCTTCTCGTCTAGAGAGTTTCGTAAATGCAGAATTGCAGGCATTGGCGGAGCGCTTCCATTATGTTAAATTAGAGTATATGCGTCTCTAGGACCAGTTGCATGATTGTTATGCCATTCTAGAGGACAATGAGTGTGCTTCTGAAAATAATGAGAATCTAATTGCACGGGCCAAGACTATTTTGGCTGGGAGGAGGAAAAATGCTAATGATGCTATACCTCTTGGACTAGCAACTAAGCACTCTGATGCCAAACTTGTTTTGTAGCAACAAATCCCTCTTTCTTAAGAACTTCATGACAAACTTAAGACCCTTATTTGATTTTCTTGTTGGTGTAATGTGTTTATTTTCTCTATTTTTTTCATTGATGGGCATGTAATATCTTCAACATTTTATCAATACAATATCCTCCTTTTAGGTTTTCATCTTATTTTGGGCCTTTGTGATGATTCAACAATCCAAGATTTAGTATGTCATATGTGGAGTGTACCAACAATTGTCTGTTTGAAACAGACCTTAAGATGGGCAATGTTGGTTATCCCTTGGCATTGTAAGAGCCAAATATACTAGGTTAACCATACTTTAATATAATGAATGCTCATGAAGCCTAACCATTCTTTGACATTGCAAGAATGAAGTTACCTAAACTTTAGCATGACTTGTATTGAAAAGTCACTAATAAAGTCTAACCATACTTTGGCATTATAAGAGCCAAATATGCTAAGTGCACCATGTGAGGGCCAAATACAAACTCTTGGTCATTTGAATCCATATGCCTGTTCCTATTAATTTTGATCAATTTTGAAGTTTAAATGTTCACATGCCGGCGAATGGTGAATATTATTGTGATTCGCTAGTTTTAAGCCTTCTGGCGAATGAGTGACTAGACATCCCATTCGTTCACAGATTTGTGGGTGAATTGTACTTGTATTTAACATTGGTGCACTATCTTCCAGTTCAAGATACATTTTCCAAGGTGTAATGATAACTGATGGAGCACGTCTCTTCAGTTACCTTTTGGGTGGATTTCCATTTTTGTCCTTTATAAAGATGGTGAATGAAATGACTATTTTACCCTTACAAATAGGCAGGTTCTTTTAAATTCCTTGTGGTTGGACCGAATTACCCCTATGAGTATAAAAGCTTGGTCTTTCTCTTCCCTGGTTCATCTTTAGAGAACCTTCAAGACTGCCATTACCAAGAGCTTGTACCTTTGAGTTCTTTGTGATCTTTATACCTATTCCAAGGTATTTGGACCCTTGACCATGAAGTATTCTTACTTTGTTGGAACCCGAAGACCTTTTCTTCATTTTGGTGAGTTTTAAGGCCTCAAGCTCTAAACCAATTCAGTTAGGAAGCTTTATCACATTCAAAAGAGTGTTTTGACAAGATTTGTGTGAGTTGTGGTAAAGACTTGGGGTTTGTAGGCTTGAAACGCATTTGGGAACTTTGGTTATCGTTTCTAGTGACCATTCGCCACCACAGGGCTGGCTTGAGTGGTCACGAAGGGCTCTCCCTGTGTTTATTCATAGGTTGAGGCACCTCTTATTCACGCACTCCTTGATATGTAAGATGTTGTGCGTGACTATATAACTTTTTGGTCATTCGCCCATTATGAAGTGTTATACTCTTTGTATTTGCATTGTTACTATAACATGTGCGAATCGGTGATGACCATTTGCATTCACACATTGAGGATGCTCATTTGCACACACTTTTGTAAAGTCTTAGAAAATTTATAAGAATGTATGTTTCTTATTTATATCCATGTCAAACTTCTTTGATTCCCTTTTGTAGAGTGATGGCACCTAGAATGAGAATTTTTTATGATTGAGAGTGTTGCGAAAGCCTTCCTTCTCCTATTCATTAGACTCGTGAATGGGCGCATAGTCGAAGTCTTTTCAACCCTAAATTTGTTGATCCTGTCATTGAACACGCACCAAGCCCATTGGATTTTATTAAGGTTGTTTGCAAGGGTTAGTGTTGCTTAGATGACCGTGCCTGTCGAGATAACTCGGTTCATGAAACCTTGCTACCCTCCATCGAAGAAGGTGAGACTCTTAATTTGAAATATCCATTTGGGTGGAGCCAAGTGGGTAGGTAGACTTTATAGAGGCTCCTTTTCTTTTACTAGCAATGGGAGTAGATAGGAAGCTCTTGTCGGATATTGCCTTGACCAATATCGCACAAAGATAGACACAGTTGGTATGGTGAAAGCATTGCATGGTTCTACAGGCAGTTTTGACAAACACCATGCTCTGGTGGCAGAGGTGATTTTAAGATGGTGCCCTGACACTAACACCTTCCTTCGTCAGTATGGTGAGTTAGGTATCTCGCTCTAGGAGTTTATCGACGTAAGCCATTTACTTTTTAAGGGAGGCTAATGGAGGAATACATCCCTTTCAATGCTCATTTTGAGACACTTTCTACCACATGTCAAAGGTTATTTTAAATATTTTCTGAGTTCGACAACATAAACAACTCATATGGAAACTGGCTCGGGCGCATTTGTAAGGGCCCCTCAGGTATGACTGTTGGAGGCAAACCATTTCCATGGACCAAAAACAACATTCAACACAGCGTCGACGTAGACTGTTCTGCATTCTTAGCTGAAGTTAATGTAACCTTTTTGAGTGGATGGGCTCTCCCAAGTACCGTGGTTGAGCGCATACGCCCTGGAGTATTTATAACTGCTATAAATCTAGCTGATGGGATTTGCATGAACTTGGCAGTCCCCAGTCTTTTCTATTTGTATAGCAGCCTGTGAGATATTATAAAAGTTGGCATATCTCCCTCTTCAATACTTCTGTTCATGGTTGGGACTTCACTTTCCTTCTATGTATTAGAGATGAGAGAATAAATGGTGTTATGACATGCCGCTTTGTTTTGCTTTACCCATAAACATGTTCTTATCCCAAACCATCTATTCGACAAACAAACCTTGGTGGATGATGGGTCACTTGCATGGGAGGCATGAGCATATTTTTTCCCCTTCGAAGCAGTTGTTTAGCATGGAGGAGGGATGGTCACTTTCACATTGAAGCCTATAATCCACATAGATTCATGCACCAATTTTTGTGCTTTCAAGGGCTTGTCGCTTTCCTCACTCATGCAAAGATGGTGGGTAGGACAACCAACTTGGAGAAGATCAAGGAGGCTTACCTATATTTCATGCGGTCTGGCACAGGTAGCCGTGCAGCCGTTCCTGAAGAGATGGCTAAGCAAGATAACCTTTAGTTTGATTATCGTTATGTCAAATGATGGTATAACTCATTCTTTTCCATAGTGAGATACAATGAGGATGGGGACAAATCCTAAGTTATTTTTAATGATGGTTAAGGTACCGTAATAATGATCAACAAGTCCTGAAATAAGACGCTGGCCAAGAAAATGTCAGTTGTGCAATTGCCTAAGCGATCTAATAAGCGGCCACGGGGTCATCAAGAGGACGTTGATTTGGTCCCACCATCTCCTTTGGCAATCGAGATAGATGAAGAGCCAAGCATGCCTAAAAGAAAAATGGGCCCGAAAAGTAAGTCCCGTGGAAGGGGACCATAACTCATTTCGTCCCCTGATAGATAGAGGGAGCTTGAGCGGATGCCTCCCATTCATGAAGATGATTTCGAGGACAACAGTGACTACCCTTTTGAGGAGCCACAGGACACAACTGCAAGAATAAGAATTTGGTAAGAATAAAGGGATGACATTCCATCTGCTAGAGAGTTCGTGGGCACCCTAGAGGAACAGAGACAGTTGGCTAACATATTGCTAGTAATGCAAGAGCAGGGCCTAGTAAGGCCTTTCAGTGATCCTTCCTATGTTCCTGCCACTATGAGGCCTGGATCAGAGGGCCAGATAGGGCATGAAACCATTCTTGTGAAACCTAAAGCACCCAGAAGACCACGGGAGCCATTGAGGATCCAACAACATGCCTCTCAATGAAAATTATATAGAATTTGTATGTTATTTAGAAAAGAGCTCGAGGTCTTGTAGAACCTGGGGAGTAATGTACAAGATCTAATTGCTACCATGAATGGATATGATCTGGAAGGTTGTTTTCTTGATTATGTTTTTCAAAAAATGACTGGCATCACCCACGAGCTTCAAGCATATATTCCTACTAGCTAGGACATCTCCATGGTAACTCACGACACCCTTCCAAGTTTTATTGAAGATATCAAGAACTAATTAACAACCATGGGAAGGAGCCTACCTTTTGTGATGTCTAAGTCTATGCATGGCACAGTGGAGAAACACTTAGGGGAAGATGAGGCGTTTCATTTTGTGGTTGAATGCTTGCTTATCACTGACCAGCCCACCCATTTTAATGATGAGCTGAGCAATGAAGAAGAAGTGGCAGCATAGGTTCAACAGGCAATAGTTGCGTCACACGAAATCGTAAGACAAGAACCTTATATTCCTTTCAAAGGAAAGGGTGTCATTGAGGATTATAGAACTTCTCACATATCTGAGATAGGAGCTTCTTCGAGTGTTTTTTAGGCTGGAGGATCTTCCAGTTTTCACCCGAAACAAGAACCATGGAATCCACCTTCAATGACTCCCCCCAAGGAGTGCACCGAGGTATACCATTTTACTTTTTATAGACTTAATAACACTCCTCTTTTTGTTACTAAACGTTATGTGACCATTTTGAACGTAGGTTCTTGAGAGAAATATTGTGGCATTTACACCTTCTGAAATGAAAAACCCAAGCCCTAAGGAAGCTAGTCCTCCAGTGACTATAGAGGGCGAACAGAGCTGTCCAGCATCAAGGGAGATAGCCTCAATAACCGAACAAGTGGAGAAACCATGCCCTACCATCACACTTGAGGAACGACGAGACATAGT
>JAOXJP010227599.1:0-11273 GCA_025762735.1 Platanus orientalis | reverse complement strand
ACAGATAAGGCTTTAAACAGAGCGGAATGGCGGAACAGGATTCATGTAGCCGACCCCAAATAGTTGGGATAAGGCTGCTTGTTGTTGTTGTTGTTGTTTGTTAGGGGACCTGAAGTACCCTTGATGATGCTCACTAAATGTGGATTCCAAGCAGAAAATGGAAGTACAAATGAGATCAACTGGTCATCTATTAATTAGAACTACTAATATGTACTTTTAACAGAAAAAATTATTTCAACTATTCTAAGCAGATCAAAAATAACAATGGG
This sequence comes from Platanus orientalis, assembly GCA_025762735.1. Taxonomy (NCBI): domain Eukaryota; kingdom Viridiplantae; phylum Streptophyta; class Magnoliopsida; order Proteales; family Platanaceae; genus Platanus; species Platanus orientalis. The sequence continues at coordinate 11,004 of JAOXJP010227599.1, read as the reverse complement.
ACCTAAAAACCCATGCCAATGAAAGTTGTATAAGGGCTTCCAAGGGAGCCACGCAAGGTGGGTTTTCTGCCAACTTCTTATCTGGGTCTTCCTCTTGGAGCCTCTTTTAAAAGGACGGATTTGTGGAACCTGGTGATTGAAAGAATTCAAAGAAGATTATTTTGTTGGAAAACGAACTATCTTTCAAAAGGGGGAAAGATGAATTTCTTGAAGGCTTCTCTTGCGAATATCCTAATATATTTTTTGTCCCTTTTCAATATACCTAAGTCAGTAGTTCTTAAAATTGAGAAGCTACAAATGGAATTCTTGTGGAAGTGTGGCGAAAGCTCCTTTGGCCTACACCTTGTTGAGTGGGATATTGTGTGCTCTCCTAAGTCTAAAGGGGGGATGGGCCTCCAAAGGATGATTGACTTGAATGTTGCCCTTCTTTGTAAATGTATGTGGCAATTGGGATTAGAAAAAGATGGGCTTTGGAAGAGTGCTGGTGGAAAAATATGGGATTAGGGATGTTTGACATTTTAATTAGATTCATTGCCCTCATGGGAGGTGTCTCTGGAAAGGTATTGTTAGGCACTTGGATTCCTTTAAGAGAGGGATTGGCTATGATATGGGAGTAGGGGACAGAATATCCTTTTGGGAGGATAGATGGTGTAGGGAAAGACTGCTGAAGGAAAGTTTCCCAGATGTTTACTTTTTGGCTGAAAATAGGCAGGCTAAGGCGGCCTTTTATATGGAAATGGGATCAAATTTGATTGTGTGGCACCCTAAGAAGGGCTGGGTATAATTGGGAAATTCCTCATATTCGTAGCTTCATGGAAAAATTATCTCATGCCATGGTCCGTGTAAATCAAGCCGATGAAAGATGGTGGTGGCCTAGTGATGGGGACTCCTTTTCGGTGAAGTCTTGCTATAACCTTATTGAGTCGTACCAGGATATTGGTATTCCTTGGAAAGCTATCTAGAACCACATGACCCTGTTAAAGGTGCAATTCTTTATTTGGACTGCATCTTTAGGAAAAAATTCCATGTTGGATGTGCTAGCCTGCGAAGGGATGTTCCTCACGAATATTTGCTTGCTGTGTTATAAGGATGGGGAGTCTAATTGTCACATGCTGATTCATTGTGGAATGCTCTATTGCAAGACTTCAGAATGAGCTGGGTGAGCTCGCCCGATGTGAGCAGCGTCTTAGTTAGCTAGATTACTTCTGCCTTTAATGTGAAGGGTAAGATGCTTTGGAGTATGGTGCCTGCGGCTGTGTGGTGATCGGTCTGGAAAGAAAGAAATAACAGGGTTTTTGAGAATTATGCTGGGCCTTCTTTCCAAGTGTGTAGGAAGTCCAATAATTTGTTGCTCTTTTGGGCTAGGAGGTGTAAGATCTGTGACAATGATGACAGGGGAGGGCTTTTAAGGGATTGGGAATCGGCTATTGGCTCAGTTTAACCTGGGTTTTTGGGTTTATTTTTGCTTTTCTTGTCCTCCCTCTTTTCTATATAGTTTTCTTAATAATTATAATTTTCTCTTATAAAAAAAGAAAAAGAAAAAAAGAAAAGAATCTAAAGCCAGGAAAAGAAAAGGATATGATATCCAAGAGGACTAATTTCAAACATAGGATTGCAAAGGGAACACCTACAGCAGTTAAAACTCTAAGAAGTGGATGATAAATATTCAATTCGATGCAGAGACTCATCTTAGAAACCTATTATTTAGAAGTAAGAAAGAAAGCAACCATACAATGATTCATACTAAATTCCATAATATCCTTGAAAGGAAACCACATTAAAGACCTAGTTGTCTGGGAAGTTCTCAGTCTAAAAAGTTTATCAAATAATACCATCATCTTCAAACATCCAAAAGGGGGGGGGGACAGTTATCAACTTCGCAGTTCAGAAGTAAGATTGATCATTCTTAAATGTTTAACCCAGGAAATAGATTGAAGAAATGATTCTTCAAGATTATGACTAAGTAACAAGGATGCTGATATAGATATAGGTGTTCGTCGCTGATAAAAGGTGTCTGATGTGTCACCTTCTCTGAAAATATATAGGCTTTATAGAAAACAGAAGTGATGGTATTAGTGTCCAACATGGCAAATTTTTTTCCCTTGTTATGTGGATGACAGTTGACCAATATTGATCGTGAAAATTTCATCTATAGATCAACAGTAAAAACCATTTACGGAGGATGCTACTCTTAATCAATCACCCAACTCTAGAAAAGAGAAACATCAAAATAAAAAGTTCTTTGGAAAATTAACCTTCTGTTGTTGAATCATGTTCAATGTTTCCTTGTCCTCTGAAATCATCTTCAAATTCAGACATTGTCCCATCCTTCAAAATCTTTGGAACCTCTTTTTTTAAGAGCACCATTCTTGACCAAGTCCTCCATCAAAAAGGATGCCATCTTTCCTGAAGCAGAGAGGTTGGCTCAATTCAAGATTAACTACAAATTATAAGGGGTGTTAAATGAGTCAAGCCTTGTTGCTGAAATGAGTATATTAAGTGGGCCTGATATGAGGGTCCTCAGTTGCACCAAAAGCTGTGATCACTTTTGGTGTTAACTGTGGAGTTCCCCTCTCTCTGCCAAAAAAAGAAAAACCCTGGTGTGTGTGTGTTTAGTCCCACATTGGTGGGGTGTGTGAGTGTGAGTATATGAGGGTCCTCAGTTGCACCAAAATCTGTGATCACTTTTGGTATAACTGTGGAGTTCCCCTCTCTCTGCCAAAAAAAGCAAAACCCTGGGGTGTGTGTGTGTTTAGTCCCATATTGGTGGGGTGTGTGAGTGTGTGAGTATATGAGGGTCCTCAGTTGCACCAAAATCTGTGATCACTTTTGGTGTTACCTGTGGAGTTCCCCTCTCTCTATCCAAAAAAAGAAAAGAAAAAAGAAAAAAGGTGGGCCTGATTGTTTAGGTCCAACCAATTTGGGAATGACAAGGCCCTGAGTGCATTAAAATTCAGTAACTTGAAGCACAAAACACATCAGATTTAGCAATGTTAATGATGTAACAGTTTGGCTCAATCCAATCTCCATTCGTTTGAATATTGTCCTTATAATAATATGATTTATTCTCTCTGAAAAATTTCATCTGTACAAATTATATCCTCCCAGATTATGCATCTGTCACATTAATGCAATCTTACATGAAATTCAGTTTTTGAAAATGAAAAATTTTGCAAAATAGATGAGCTAATAAGAAAATAGAGGCAATTAATTATCATATATTTCTAAATTGTCAAGAACTAAAGGACATATACCCAACCCATGTCAACTCAATTCTTGTAAATATCAACTTTAAAAAGAATTCATGTCATCTGGATTTAAGTTAGAAGTTTCAATTAAAAATTAATTTATCTTAGAACTTTAGTTACTTAATTCTACAAAAATTAATTAAATTCAGCAGTTCAATGGTCAAATGTAATTCCACATCCCCAAAAAGAATCTCTAGTTTTCTATGATTGGTTTATTGAATTAGACAGAATACCACTGGAAAAGGGGAAGGTTGGAGCCAAAGGACAGCAACGAAACATATTTTGGTTAAGTGAAAGTGAAAGGACTGCTTACAAAAAATAAATAAAATGAAGGGCTTGCTAGAAAATCAGAAGATATGTTAAGAATTGATGACAGATATGAGCAGAGACTGGAGGTTCCCATTACAATCAAAAGTAGTATCATAGCAGTTTCGATCAACGAGCATAGCAGAACATGCCGATTTGCATCATTGAGAGGAAGTCTTTTGATTTTGCAAGAACAAAAATAGGAAGATTTGAGGCGGTTTGCGTAATGGAACAGGGCTGGGGTTACTCAGTTTTGATCGAGCTTAGGCATTCATCTATCCACTGGCTGAAGGATCTATTTCTTTTGGCATGTCGGGTTCCGGAGAGAGAGAAGCTAGTTCGCACGAAGGACGAAGGGGATCAAGTTCTGGTTTTTCAACCGAAACAGAATGCTCATGGTCACTTCTTCGAGTTGTCTGGTGGTAGACACATAATTATCCCCATGGATAAATAGGAAGGGGGCTGGGAAAGCTTTGCTTGTATCTTGCAACGGGAGTTCTTAGGTGAAGGCAATAAGGGAATGAAGAAGGTTCACCAAAGAAGTTTTGAAGATTTCCCTGCATTGCCCGCTGATAAATATTGTCGTCATGCTCACTCTCCTAAGGTCTAGCAGGAGAATTGGTCACTATGTGTCTGTGTGGAAAGAATTGATGAGAGTCTTCCTTGGGAAGAAATTGAGGAGATGGTGAACTCGGCCCTTCTTCGCAAAGATAGAGCCTCGATTATCCCTTTTGTTTTGAATAGGGGTTTGTTTATGGGGGATAATTGGGCAGAGGCTAGATGGCTTGACACCCATGGATCGAGAATGATCTTGCCAGGCTCATTAGTATTCCATTATGGTCCCCTTTACTAGGAACAAAGTTTGATTTGTTGCTAGTTTGATCGTATTGGTTGCGCATTTGTGGGCTACCATTTCATTTAGGGCAGAGGGAAATATTCGAGAAAATTGCTTCTAGATGTGGCGGGTTAAAGAAAGTGGATGTTGCATCCTATAGCCTCAAGGATCTTAGATGGGTTCACATTCTCACCAATCTGACGGATCTCCGGTCTATTGCCCGGACTGGGATGAGGAATCGAAGCCTCCTTTTCATTCTAGGGCTTAGGCATCCAAGGTTGGGCTCCTGTAGCCGTATTCTGGCAAAGCAGAGGAACTCAAGTCTGTTTCGGGGCAAAACCGCCGTTAGGAGTCCATACGGTTGAAAAGAAATTCAAAATTTGAACCAAGGTCATTGATTGGGAAAGAAGGTTGTGTGCGAAAGGGGTATCGAAGTACTCTTCCCATTCTACCCTTTTTGATCAATATCTCTTAATTGAAGATGAGGGGCATTATGGTAAAGGGTTATCAGTGCCTTCCTCTTTGAAGGTAATTGAAGATTTGAACAAGTTAGCCCTTGGAGACCAGGGCTTGGTTGATAAGTCTAAAAGGGCAAAATGGGAAATCATCAATAATGTTTGGTGCTTACCAATATACCCCAGGTCTTTTATTCATAAGAAGGTAAGAGTGGAAAATCGGGGCGGGACGAAGATGTCATTTCCACTGGAGAAACCCTTTTCCTCCATGCGAATGAAAGATTGGGTGCTTTCCCATTTTTGCACCAGTGTTTCTAGTTTGTTGAAGGAATTCCAGAAGGACTCAACCTTATAACCAAAGGTCTCTTCGATGGAGCATGAAGAAGATACCATCCATCATGACGAAGAGAGATGTGGTTTACTGCTCCTACCCTAGGATTCAAGTGCGAGTTATTTCGAGGAGGCACAACATCATCTGGTGGTATCTCTCAGGAGGAGCAAGGTTTGAATTTACCTGTTGTTGATGCAAATCAGGTAGGCCCTCTTTGATGTCTCCAGGAGCCTTATGCGACACACTCAACAACTAGATGGGAGTACTTGACATGTTACAATGATAGGGAGACGGTGTCTGAACTAATTTGGCATTGTGGGTGTGATCAGAGCCTGGAATTGGTTGCAGTAGAGGAGGATGTTCTGGCTTTATCTGAGGTTTCTTTGTGGGTGATAAATCAGATGCAGACGGTCAACTCATTTTTGGGTGTATCTTTTGAAGGGGTTGAAAAACAGGCTATTAAACTTTTTACGGCTCTGGAACGGGAAATTTCCTTATCAGGCTCTAGAATGGAATCTAGAAGATTCCATTGTGAAGTCCAAAACCTACGATCATCATTTAAGTAGAGAGAGTCATGCAGGAGGAGACTCTTCAGAGATGTTTAGTGATCAAGTATTTTTTCTTTTGTTTGCTTGGGTTGTCTTTTGGCTTCAATGAATTTTTCTGTCTTGTCTTGGAATGTGAGAGGTTTGGGTAGGTTTGAGAAAATGCTGCAAGTCAAAAATATTATTATTTCTAGTTCTGTGGAATTCGTGGTGTTAGTGGAATATAAGTTGAAGTCAATTCCGCATGCTTTTCTTGCGGCAAGTTTGCCCTTTTGCTCTAGTGGATGCCATTTGCCTTCCTTCCATTGGCTTGGTGGGAGGAATCTGGATGGTTTGGGACACCAGAAAAATTGAGGTAACAAATTCTTGGTGTAAGAGATTTTCAATTTTTGTTAAGGGTCGAGTTTGAGGGTTCGAGGAAGATTGGCTAATAACTGGGGTTTATGGTCCATGCCTAGCTAAGTTTAAACCAACATTCTTTGAAATATTATCTGAAATCAAATTATCTTGTCCAGGCCCGTGGTGCATCTGTGGAGATTTTTACGAAATTCTCTCGGCTAGGGATGATTGGGAAAGTCTAGGTTATTAGAAGGATTTAGATTATTCTCAGATTTTATCAATTCTTGTGGTTTGAGGGATGTTCCTATCTCAGGTGCAGAGTATGCATGGTCTAATTTCCTAGCTTCCCCCTCCTTGAGGAAATTGGATAGGTTCATTCTTTCAACAAAATGAGACTCATTATTCTCATTTTCCAAGGGAGTGGCTCATCCTAGACTAATCTCGGATCATATCCCTTTGGTATTGTCTGGCATGATGTTGAATACCGATCCCAAACCCTTTAAATTTGAGAATATGTGGCTAAAGAGCTCGGGCTTTGTTGATTTGGTCAAGTCTTAGTGGAGATCCTTTACTGTTTCAGGTAAGCCTGGCTAGAAGTTGAGATTGAAGCTTAAATTGCTTAGGGACAAGCTACGAATATGGAATGGGGAGGTATTTGGCAATGTTGATGGGATGAAAAAACAACTTTTGGAGGAGATTTCTTTTTGGTACTCTAACGAGGAGCAGTGGAGTCTCTCGGATAGTGAGAGACACTTTCGGGATCAAGCAAAACAAGATTATGCCTAAATTCCTTCCTTGAAGAGGTGAAATGGAAGCAAAAAGCCAATGTGAGATGGCTAAAAGAGGGGGATAAGAATACGCATTTTTTCCATAGGGTGGTCTTCGCTAGAAGAAATACGAATTTTATCCATTCATTGATGGATGAAAATGGTCGTGAGGTGCAGTCTGATGCTTTGAAATCTCACATTGTCTCATATTTTATGAATCTACATAAGGAGCCAGGTTAAAGAAGACTGATGTTGAATGGAGTGCAGCTCAATCAAATTTCGGCTAGTGTGAGATTGTGGCTTGAACGTCCTTTCAAGGAGGATGAGGTTAAAAGAGTAGTTTGAAGTATTAAGGATGATAAAGCCCCTGAGCCTGATGGTTTCTCTATGGGTTTTTTTAAGCATTGTTGAGAGGCGGTTAAAATTGATATTTTGGACACTATGAGAAACTTTCATGATGAGTGTTTTCTTGACTTAGGGAGTAATGCAACATACATATCCCTTATTCCGAAGGTTGAAAATGCAAATAAAATTTCGGATTTCAGGCCTATAAGCCTTGTGAGAAGTGTTTACAAGATTGTTTCCAAGACGCTCACTTGTTGTCTAAAAGAGGCCCAACAAGATTTCATTTTTCCAAATCATAGTGCATTTCTGGGAGGCTGTCAAAGTGTGGATGGTGTGGTAGTGGCAAGTGAGTGTCTGGATGCTATTCTTAAAAAGGGGGACTCTGGAGTTCTATGTAAATTAGATATGGAAAAAACATATTACAGAGTAAATTGGAAGTTCTTTGAGTACATGTTGAGAAGACTGGGTTTTGGCAATAAATGGAGACGGTGGATGAAAAAATACTATGGACTGGCTTCTTTCTTGATATTGTTGAATGGTTTTTCAGTGAACTTTTTTCATGGATCGAGGGGCTTGAGGCAAGGACATCTCCTATTCTCTTCTTAGTAGTGGCTGAAGCTTTTGATGCTCTCCTCTCGCAAGCCTTCTCGGGTGGTTTGTTGGAAGGATTCAAAGTTGGGGATAATGGCTTAATGGTTTTTCATTTACAATTCACTGATGACACTCTTAATATGTGCAAAGGTTTCAACAGATTAGATTTTGTATCATAGATGTGTGATTTGTTGCTTTGAAGCTGTCTCTGGGTTGAAGGTAAACCTATAGAAAAGTAGAATGTTTGCTGTGGGTGAGATGCAACAAATTAATTCTTTGGCAAACTGCTTGGGCTGTTTGGTTGGCTCTCTCCTAACTACCTACCTTGGTATCCCGTTGGGTGCCCCATACAAAACAAGGCCCCATAGCATCCGGTGGTTGAGCGTATTCAGAAAAGATTAGCTGGGTGGAAAGGCAGTGTGCTCTCTAAAGGTGGTAAAATTGCTCTAATTAATTCGGTGCTGGCCAGTCTCCCAACTTACTACCTTGCTCTTTTATTGGTATTGGTTTCGGTTGAAAAAGAGATAGAAAGTTGCAATAGGGAGTTCCTTTAGGGTAAAGGCAAGCGAGGGGATGACTTGCATCTAGTGGCTTAGGATGATGTTTGCAAACCTAAGAAAATTGGATGCTTGGGCATAAATAAGATAAGGGGTGTTAAGAAATCCCTCGCTAAATGGCTGTGGAGGTTTGGTCAAGAAAAAGAGAACTTGTGGCGTAAAGTTGTGGTAGATAAATATGGTCTTGTCAGTGAGTGGGAAGCTAAAATTTCAATGCTTCCTTATGGCTGCGGTTTTTGGAAGGCAATTATGAAGCATCATGAGGATTTCAAAAAAAGATTAAAATAGACGTGGGTTTGGGCTCAAAAGCAAAATTTTGGACGGATTGGTAGTGCTCTTCGAGACTTCTCAAGTTGAAATATCCGAATCTTTATTGATTAGCCAGAAATAAAAAGTAAAGGTTGAAGATTGTTGGGTGGCGTCTGGTGAGGGAGGGGTTTGGCATGTGGATATTAGAAGAGGCTTGAATGATTGGGAAATTGAGGATATGGCGAACCTGTTGGGAAGTCACATTCTATTCATTTGCATCCAGAGGTGGAGGATTGTCCAAAATGGCTCCTATCTAGTAGCGAGATCTTCTCAGTCAAATCATACAGAGGTACTTGTTGGGAAGAGGTAGAGAAGGAAGAAATTTGGTCTTTGATCTGGAAGACCCTCATCCCTTCCAAAGTCAACTTCTTTATATGGACTATAGTTAAGGGCCGCCTCCCTAATATTGATTTACTTCAGCATAGAGGTATGATCAGCACAAATATTTGCTCCCTTTGTATATGACACCTTCCCAGCTCAAATCATCAAACAGCCGCAAGTATATGACCTGAAATAAACAATAATCTTCTGTGAGGAATTTCAGCAAACACTGGGGATGTAAAATCTGGGCAACGGCAAGTGTTTCAAGTGTAGAAGCTCTTATGCAAACAACATCATTGATGTATACTCACTCCACTCGAGCAATGTCTCTACTCAGTACAAGTAAGAGATAGTCCAACCAGCATTCAGCCCTTTCATCAAACACCTTGAAGGCACTCTTATGTAATCAGCAATAGGCCTCTCAGATGTCTTCCAATTCAGCCACAAAGATGTCACAGTAATATATATAATATAATGTGCAGTAAGAGAGGGTTATACTACGAAGTCTGTAGCTGATTTCCAGAAGGCTTACACATCCCAAAAGAATGCAAAATCCCATTAGTAGGTCTGGCCGTAGGGTTCCAATCAAAGGGCTTTGTTCTATTTGTTGTAGTTGGATTTCTCCAGGTTCCAACAACAGAAGATACTCCAAGTGATGTTGTTATTTATCCAAAAAAAAAAAAAAAAGATACTCCAAGTGATACTCACGATTTGGGTACTGAGAATATGGTCAGTCCATTGTAGAATCCTTGGGATTCTTAAAAGGAACCAAAACCCACAGAGATAAGCCTGATGTAGATGGGTATATGTAAAGGTTTGCTGCGTTGATATGAGGACCACCTGGAAGAAGGTTCAGTCTAACCGTATGGCATAGTGTGACTAAGAGGGTGATAAGAATGTAAAAATTCCAAGATACCAGGTGCTGGAAAATTCTGGCAGCAAAGGAGTATGGATTATATGACAGTTGGGGTAGGTGTGGTTTCAAGAGCTGGCCGACTGGTTGTGGTGGTTATTGGATATTAGATGAAGGCTTATATGAAGGGAAATCAGGAAAGGAACAAAAGTAAGTGGTTTTATGGGGATTGGTTGGATATGGAGGTATTGGAATGAAGAAGATGATGTATGGAGATGGACTGTGGTCTATGGGCAGCAAAACCTTGCTAAAACCAGAAAAAAATATGGAAAAGAAGAAGATGAGGAGGAGAGCTTTGCTTCAGCCGTGATGAAGAGCAAGAGAGCAAAAAGAGCTTTCAAACTTTTGTTTTGTTTTGTTTTTTGTTTTTGCATTCAATAGGGTGATCGACCATAAGATCTCTCCCTCATATTTATAAATTAAAAAAATTGGGTTTTAGCCCTTTTCTTACAAAATAGAAGTCAAAGAAAATGAAGAAACCACTCAAAAAACGTTTCCTCCTCCCATGTGGTCGACCATGCATCAAAATAGACTTATAAGCCTCTTTCTCCATTATACCCCATAAAGAAAAAATGGTGACCTAGTGCATGAGGCTCCCGCTAACGCCAGTCGTAGATCTTGCCCTCCCCAGTCCCTAGACCCCATATAAAAAAATAAAATGACCAACATGTCCTAAACTACTAACACAAAATAGTGTCTATAAACTCCAAATAAAAGCTATAAAAATTGAAATAAAGGAAACAAAACATTAAAATAAATGTGGTCCATGTGTCCTCCAACAAAGGTGTCCACATGTGGTTCCACAATCAAGGGAAAGTGGGTCCCACATGCTTCCAAAATAACAGGTAGCTTTAAACTCCTTCAAATCAACCCCGAATCGAAGCAGAGAACTTCAGATGCCTCCTAGTCCATATATAAGCTCATTAGGACCCTTCTCCTGCATTAGTACACTTTGAGGCTTTCACATGGCATGATGCCCTCATCAGGCCAGAGCTCTCTTAGCCACATAGGTTTTTGGTGTCTTGCCCAAGACCAATTTCTCCAAGCCAAGGTTAAAAATGTCGGTGTTGGTGGAAATATCGGTCAGGCCAAAATAAGACATATATTGGAAATGTCGGAAATATCGAAAAGAAATATTGTAA
>JAOXJP010227598.1:0-11273 GCA_025762735.1 Platanus orientalis | reverse complement strand
AAACAACAATGCTCTGTGTCTAAAGTTCATGGACTTATGCTGTGGAAATGTGGCTGCCTCCCTTGTTTCTTGTATCTCGTACATGGGGTTTCTTTTCCTTATTGTATTGAGCAGAAGACAAATTTGCACCTTTCTAGGTGTCTCAAGTTCATGTTTTTCTCACTTTGTCAATACCTTACAAAAACCAATTCCCTGGACTTTGCAATGATCCTATAGGACCCACTCCATGCTTTTGTATGTAAGGGTGTGCCCACTGGTTGTCGTCCAAGTCAAAACTTATCAAGTACAGTGATTCCTGCACTTATTTATTTTTTGAGTTCCTAAATCATTTTAATGTGTTTCATTGTGCTTCTGCATACCTATTTGGATTATTACAATTGTTTCCTTGATATTCATCTCTCGTTTTTCCCCCTTTTCTTTGAACCTAGGTATCTCTGTCCTTTCCCGAAATTTGTGGTAAAATGTCTTTTAAGCTCCAGAGAAAAATGTTTGATTAAGGGAATATGAAGTCTTTGTGTTTTCTGTTCTGGAAGAACATGAGCTGTAATTTGTCAGACCTGGAGCTAATTAGCTTGTTACCATGTTTCTGGTCTCAATTTTTATGGATATATAAGCTTTGGGGATGTTGCATATACCCAAATAATAATGTGTGGAAGCAAAGAAAACCAAGAACAGAATTTAGGGACACCCAAATCTCTTGAACTTTTTAAAAGAAGTCTAAAGAATGAAGGAGGGAATCAAGAGAGTTTATGAAGGATAGAGTCAAGAAAGGAGAAAAGATGGGAAAAATGGTTTCTGGAATTTCAGGCCAGAACAGGAAATTACCAAAATACCCCTAATTGCACATCAGAATTTATGAAAATTTGCAGGGTGTTAAATGATTATCTAATGTATCACCATACAAAATTTCATAAGATTCTGATGTGTTTACGTATATAAAATTATAAAATTTCAGATCTGTAGAGTTCTTTAATCAGGAAACCAGAAAATAGGGAAAGAAAGATTGATCAAGAACTAGACCAAATCCAAGGGGAATCAAGAGGAAATTTAGGGGTTATAAGAGAAAAACGTGAAAAGAAACTAGAGAAAAGGGGAAAAATAGGGGGCGATTTTGACATTAATGGTACCTAGAAAATCTGTTAAAATCAAGAATAGGCTCTAATTTAAGCACTAAGGCTCAGACTTATAATATCAGATCAATAAAGGACTTTAGGGAATATAAAGAGGTAGAAGAAGTAGAAGAAAACCTGTTGAAATAGAGCAAAAAAGTTTGTCTTATGAGGCCTGGGATATGCTTGATAATAGCTCCAAGAACCAATCTTGATATATGTGATTTGCAGCACCAATCTCCCACTGCTTTGATTCTTGAAAGTGTAGATTGAATAACAGCAAAGAAGTAAGAGAGTGACATAGGAAAATATTAGAAGAAAGTAGATGAAGAAGATAAGGGGACTGGGAGCCTCACAGCTACAACCAAAGAAGAGGAAAGAAGATAGAGATAGGCCTAGGGAATCCACGGCTTCACCATAGGAGGGAGGGGATAACACCACCACATGTGGTTTCTAAACCAATTCTTTATTTTAAATTAATCAATCAATCTATTACATGTTGTGCAGCCCTTTATGAAGTCTTTAAAACATAAAAAAAAAAATAGAAATCCTATTTTAACTAGGACACTTACTAAACTTAAAACTTCTAAAACACTATTCCCATCACTTACTGGTACTCCTTTGGTAATTTTTTCATAACTCTCCCAAATCACCTTGAATTTGTGCAATCTTGGTATCTTTTGAAAGGTAACTGAATAACCAACCCTTCTAAAGACACCAAAAATCTAGCCAAAAGGGCAAGTTTTGACCTTTAAAAACTCGGCTAAAAGTAAGTTACGGGATTATCCTAAATCCCTAAATTGACCTTGAATTAAAAACCTAAACTGCCTATGGCACTATTGGCCTTATTACAGAATGATCCCCATTTAGAAACAACCCTAAACTACCCTAACCAACTTGATCCACAGCTACTACATCCCCTAAATTACTTTAAATAACCCACATAATACACGTCTTGAATGTGGCCCTCTTGTGTGGGGGTACAAACAATAGCCGCTTTATGTTGTCCGCATCAACTAGCTTATTTAACTTTTGCTGTCCCAATGATTTATTGATGTCTTCATTTTGCTTAATATGAGGTCTCAATGATTGTGCAGCTGTCTTTCTTCCTTTTGTATCTTTTTTAATTGTGCTTATACGATGTTTTCAAATTATCAAATCTTTGCTTGTGAGTTTCGTTTTTGATAGAAACCTACTCATGAAAAAACGAACATCTCTTGAGTATTCAGTATGTAACACCTTCTCTGGGATTAATCCAGTTTATTTTTCTTTGTTTGATTGATTCATTCTGTTCAAATTTGATCAGGACATGGCAAACAAAAAAGAAACTGCAACAGCTGTATTCCTATTGAAATTATTCTTTGGTCTGATCGATAAAGAAACTTGGTTCTTTCTCTTGTTTGATTTGATTTTCAAAGCTCATTTTTTAGAGTTTGTGTCATTTCTTCCACATGCTGACTAATATTAATTGAATAAGTTCAAATCTATAACCTGTCCTTATTGAATACACTCATAACATATTGCAACGTATTGCTAGCTTGGTCTAATTAGTTATTGCGATGTGGTTTACTACCTGACATGGTCTTGAATTTTCACCTCCATTTTTATTATTGATCTTCGTATCATTAATCTAAATGATCTCTCATATGTTCCATATTTTCTAGTTCCGTGCCTTATCAGATCAATTGTATCGTACTCCTGAGCACCACAATTTTGTGAGGGAACAAATTATTAATCAGGTTGGTTGTCATTTATTGTTCTACATTTAGAATATTCCCTTACCCTTGTAATGAATTTGAATGAAGTTGTTAGTGCATATATTAATCGGCTCCAAATTCGAATGGTTTGGATTTTGATTGTCTGTGTTGTAATTTTTTTGATATCATCAGCTTAAGTCCCACCCAGAGATTTACGAGGGATATGTTCCCATGGCTTATGGTGACTATTTGAAGAAGATATCTAAGTAATATTCTATTCCTTTGTTATTTGAATGTTTTTCAAAATCATGTTGATGTTTTTGACTTTGACATGATCTGTTTATACTCTAATGTGGATGAAAATAGGAGTGGTGAATGGGGTGATCATGTCACGTTACAGGCTGCTGCAGACTCGGTATGTATTAGCGCTACCTTTCTTTTCTTTCTTTGAGCTCTGTATATGTTTTGATGATTGTGTGAACATAGTTGAGAGTTAGAACCTTGGCATTTACTTTATCGATTTCTTAAACGCTGGTTCTGGTTGATTCTGCAAATTGGTGAAATATAGGATTTCTGATTATGGCTAGTGAGAACAAAATAAGTTTAGGGTCTTTTGTAATAGCTTAGATAATAATAACATTTGCTCCCAAAAAAAATGATTACCAGCATGGCCTCCTAGACTTGCCTTTTATTTAACAGTATCTCATTTTTTTGAAATAGCTTGCTTACATGTTAGCTTTTATGTAAATTGAAGATTTGAGAGTGGGGCATATAAATTTCATATGCAACTAAAGAAACTGGCTTCTTGAAGAAGACACCGGCATATTATGCCCAGTGTTTCTTTATAGTATCTGTTATTTGTATGAGAAAATCAAATTATAGAAGTCTAGATATCAGTTTACGTGGAATGAAAACTGGCTCTGGTCACATCATGTCAATTAGGATCAGCTAGTGTCCTGTCCATTTGTTTATTGTTAGTGAATGGAGAAGTGTATGAATGGGTTGGCTGATGATTTTTGCGTCCTTGTTTTTGTGCTTCTTTATGATTTTTTAATATTTGGTCTAGACTTTCTTCTTTTTAATAAAACGAATAATTGATGTTTTCTTTTCTTTTTTTCCATATTTGGGATGACAAACACAAAACTTCCTGAAATTTCGGTTATTTTTAAATTGGAAAAAGTTTGGATGGTATGGCCAATTTATACGTTTAATCATTATTTCAGCTAATAGAAACAAGATTAAAGACAAAAGTATAATGGTAGCATTATTTTTTGGCCTAAAGAAATGGAATCTCAGTGAGTCAATGCTATTATGAGCCGAGGAGAAATGGAAGATTTTCACCCCACCCCTTTCAGTTAAAAATTTAAACTTTGAAAGATATTTTACTGATATTTTGGATGGCGTAATTACTCGTGGATTGCTTGCATGTTTCATTTCCTGGATTGCGTGGATGTTTCATTTCAGATTCTTCATCTGAAATTATAATATTCAGAATTTGCTATAAAAAAAATCACTGAAACTTTTGACCATGGTTTGAACTTGGTTTTAAGATCAATGCTTGAAAAAGGGACTCTGTGTATAATAATGGTGTTCTGACAATAGCAAGGTGTTTGAAGAATGAAGAAATGGAGTAGAAGAATTTCTGTTATTTATCCTGTTTAGTACGAGTTCATCTACCATTTTAATCTTCATGTGCAGAGTATATGTTTATAGGTGACTAATGCATACTAATTTTTTGTTGCAGTATGGTGTTAAAATAGTTGTCATAACATCCTTCAAGGATACCTGTTATATTGAGATTCTTCCCAAAATTCAGAAGTCAAATCGAGGTGAGTTTTTAAGAATTCTAATTTCCTGTTGCACACCTCAGTCTTAAGAGAATTTGAGACAAATTCAGTTACTTTATCCTTAAGAGGTGTTATTGGTTGCAATTGTTTCAAAATCTTGACCCAATTGACAGTGGACAGTCTATAACCAGTTGGCCTGGCAATCATACCCCTCTGCAAGCTGGTTCAACCTTTGGCTTAGGTTGTTCTCATACTCGAACTGAGTTCCCCTTTACAAGGCTGCAAGCTGGTTCAACCTTTGGCTTGGGCTCTTTTCAAATGCAGACAGAATATCTGCCCTGGATGGCTCAATGATATAATTGCTTGACCTGGATGGGTTGTGCCAAACCATCGTGGTCTGTGCATACAAGATAAAATAAAAATGAGAATGGGGATCAAATATATTCCTTTTTCAATTAAATGCTAATGCTGACGTAGCCTGCAACAAAGCAAAATCACATCACTATTGTAATTACCCAGTTTATGATGTAAATTTTTTATGAATGGTATCCTTCATCTGTAAGTCTTATTTGTGGGTATATTTCCCATTCATGGTTTCATTATGTTTTCGGATGAAGAAGGGAAAAATCTTGCTGGAAAGCTTGTGTTGAATTGGAAGTCATGTGTGAATGTAGTGCAAAACTGGGAATGGCCTCAGTTGAAAGAAGCTGAGATCACCATTAAAGACAGACTTTGAGTCATCATGGTGGACAAAGAGGAAGTAGGAGGAAGGATGAGACAGATGTGCTCATGCCTGGTTACCATAGTGATCGGAGAAGTTCCTAGCGTGTTGGTCTTCACCTTGTGAGGGGAAGAGGATGTAGAAGGTGACGGGTGAGTTTAGAGTTAAGTGCATGCCGAATAACATCTTCCTTCTGGTTTTTCCATCCTGTGAGGAAGCAGAGAGAGTTCTGCAAACCAGGAAGAAAGATTGGGGAACATGCCAACTGCTCATGGATGTCTGGCATCCAAGGGCCGAGTGCATGGGCTTCAGTCCAGAGGAGGAAGGACTATGGGTGAGGGTTTTCGGCCTCCCGATGCATCTTAAGAGTGTGCCCACCCTCTGAGCAATAGGGGCTGAGTTTGGAGTCTTCATCAAGGCCAATGCTGTTGAGAACATAATAGAGGCCGGGATCTTTGTGCGGCAGACCGACCGCTGCCCAGGGGAAATTCTGGTGGCTGACAGCTTTAGAACATTTCATATATCTATCAGTTAGGAAGCTCTCCCTTCCATCCCTTTTTCTGTCGACAAAGTTAATCATAGACGGAAGGTGGAGAGGCCCAACAATGATAATGATGCAGATCGAAAAGAGACCAAAGGCTTACTTGGAGTTTGTCTGGAGAAAGAGCACAGGGGGTCACATGGTTCTTGAGGGAGAAAGATCACCATCATCAGGACACCGTGAAAGATGGCTGGAAAGGTAATGTCAAATCATAACGAAGGCCTTCCGTGTTGACTCCTAAAGCGAGACATGTGGAAAATATGAAGGGGCATGATTACCTAGTCAATCTGGTAGAGAGAGGGGGCGACAGAGAGAGTGGGGATGACGGCTGGAAAGTAGTGGAGAAAAGGAGGCAAAAGTTGTACAAGAACAAGCATATTAGGTTGAGGGATATCATAGATGATGGAATGCTTTATAGGGATAAATACGACAAAAGACCCAAAGCGCGGTTAGGCTGGTCGGATAAAAAAGAAGCTAACAGTGTCAGGTCGGTATGATTCCTATAAGGCTCATTTGATATCTATGGGACTAGGCCCATCGCAAGACCAACATTCCTAAGCCCGAGCAAAAGGATCCACGTAACCTAAAGCAGCTCTGGTAGATAGGTCTGACATCAAGGGAAGAACTCAAAAGGTAGAAGAAATACCCAGTGGAGGAGCAAATGGGTCCCTTCAACCGATTTAAATAAAAAGGGATTATGATTCGAGAAGGGGCTTACAGGGAGGATCGGAACTGAAAATATCTTGAAATAGTTGGCAAAGGAAAAAGGGTGGTGATAGAGCTTGAGGATAATGATTTTGACTTAGAGGAGGAAGGTCTACTCCGGTCAAGTAGTGGATCCGGGTGCTCATCTCCAGTTAGGTTGCCAGAGGGTTTCAGAGCTACGATGATCATTGGATAATGTCTGAGGGATCCCTGTGCCCCCCCTTGATCCGTCAAGGATTTTCTACGCCGATACTAACCTCCGCAGAGGTCAAGGGGCGGCCACAACAGCATCATAAGTGATTTACACACGCCCCTAAAAAGTGTAAATCACTTTCGGCGCCGATGTTTCCGCTTGTTTAACCCTTGGCAGAGGTTAGAGGAGGATAGGGTCGGCGTATAAAATCCAAGCCGCCCCTGATCATGTAGATGTTTTTCTTCCTCTTTTCGAGGGGGGAGATTAACAACCTCCAATCTCATGCTACTTGATCCTTGCCAACAAGCAGCTAGTTGGGGGACAGGATTGAGCACTTGGATGAAGGGCTCTCAACAGACTCAGAAATAGGGGAGGACACCTTCAAGACTCCATATGGCTTGAATTGTAATGGGTTGGATGAAGGGAGATTCATGATGGATGCAGAAGTAGAGCTTCTCCTTGCACTTCCTCTCCCCACCTCGCCAAACTGGGTGGTTCTTAAGGTTATGGAGTTAAGCAAAAAAATGAGAGTTCATTTGAAGGTGTCGAGTTCAAGCTAGAAGAGTTGTTCAAAGAAATTGAAAGGAGAAGAAGTATAGCCTCAGAAAAAGAGCTTTGTCTATGTCAAATAGATCTCGAACCAAAAGAGTTCATGAACTTGCAAGATTGGCTTCTTCCATCAATTATGAGGGGCCAAAGGAAGGATGGAGTAAGGGAAGAGGGAGAACTAAGGAGAATGGAAGGAGGGGTGGAAGCAATTCCGTGTCAGTTGTTTCCAATGAAAAAGATCTCTATCATGGAATGTTAGGGGGCTTGGGGTCTCGCCTGATGGCTCTATGTGAAGGATGTTTGCTCTAAATGGAGGGTGGATCTTGTGGTATTGCAAGAGACTAAGTTACATTCTTTCGGTATGACTGATGGCAAAGAGATATGGGGAAGAAAGGATTGGGGATTTATTCATAAAGAGGTTGTGTATAGGGCTGAAGGAATTCTTGTAGTGTGGAATAAGGATGTTATTGAGCTCCTTGATTCTAGCATAAACTTCTTTTTCATCTTTTTTGTTAGGTGTAGGTTTGTGGTGGACTCATTTGAATGGCTTTTTACAGGTGTTTATGGTTCCAACAATGCTTTGCCTAGACCAACATTCTTGGAAGAATTAAAGTCTACCAAGGCTCTTTGGTCAGGGCCATGATGCATTGGTGGAGATTCTAATGTGATCAGATATGAAATTCCCTAATTGGTTTATACACTAATCCTAGAGGGGGGGTGAATAAAATTATTACCAATTTTTAAAGTTATCCCTTTAAATTGATTGCTTTCTAAATTCACTCATCCTAAAATGTATACTTTAAATAAATGTGTGGAAGTGATGTAGAATAGTTGATTTAACTATTGTTTCAAAATATCAATCGGGTGATTGTGTTCATTGAATTCCAAATAACTGAATATATTAATAAAACAATTTTGCAATTGAATAAATGATGCAACCAGGCAAACAATTAATAAAAAACGAATGCAACACAATCAAAACATAAGAGACACAATATTTATTGTGGCTTGGCACACCGAGCCTACGTCCATTGTCAAAAAGCTCCTCATTGAACTATGATTTTCATAATAGAATTAAATATCAATTACAAAGAAAATCATTAAAAATTGGTCTCACACTTACAATCCCATGAGAATCCTCTCACTATAAGTTTCACGTGTCCGGTGGTTCCGATGGACACTCTTAATACCTCCAATGACTTTGGCGAAGCTTGCAATTCCATATGAGTAAAGTTTAGAATACTAGAGATGAATTTCTAGGTCATATGCTTCTCATTAGGATTCTTTTACTATAGTCTCAAATCCCTTAGGATTAACGCCTCTAAATTATGTCAGTATTACTATGTTGCTCAGTGATTTATTCCTCTAAATATATAAGTGTGAGGAATAAGTTGTCAATCAAATACCTCTATAACTAGGAAGATTTAACTATAGATTCAATAATCACTCCAGAGAATTAAATTCTAGATATTACCTCAATGTGTCTATCTTTTGGAGTTTTTTGTAGGATTTCTGGGTCAAGAAATTCCTATTCCACAAGTTCTCTTAATGTACCAATGACTGGTGCAGGCGTGTGGCGAAGAACTCTCTTTTAATAGTTTACCAGTAGAAGAGTATGTAAAAGAGATTTATCTCCTCAATAATGGAGTAGTGGCACTTTTTTGTACACACCGTTCTTGATTAATGATAATCGTTAGAAAATTGTCCTTAACCCTAATTAGGGTTTAGGTATTTATAGATGAAGGAATCCTCGCTCCCTATGGGTTTGAAAATTCATTTTTTGGAGCGAATTATTTTTTCCAAAAATGCCACCTCTAATCGGTACAGGAAGTCTTTGTCTATGTTTCTGAGAAATTAGAGAACCCTTAGATCTGTCTGATAGTTCCCTTAGATCGGTCCAAGTACTCTCTGTCTGCGCAAAGAGGTACTCCCGAGAACTCTTGGATCGGTCTGCTTGAGTCAATTGCCCTATTTTTTGCTAAATTTACTTGTTTTTATCTTTTAACATGTCAGGGTCAGAGTGGTTCTTCTCTAAGGCTTGGGGGAGGTCCAATCTAAACCAACTAATGAGGACATGGGAGCAAAGTGGGGCCCATGCATGGCCTTGGTGGGGTCCACTCATGGAAGCATCCAAAGAGGAGCATGGAAGACATAAGGAGATACATTATGGAAATTTTGAGAGAATTATTAGAGTCTTTTACTAGTGTTTTAGTGCAAATTTGGTATTTTATTAATTATTAGAGTAGTGATATAGGGGGAATTTCAGTTTTTAAATAGGGTATAAGAGAGAATCATGAAATAAAGCCTAAATAAGGCTTGGTCGATCAGTACAAGAGGGGGGGATGATTTGGCGCTTTCTTTATTACTTTTGTTTCTATTTTAGAATGTAAACAAAGAGGAAACTC
The DNA here is from genome assembly GCA_025762735.1 of Platanus orientalis. Lineage (NCBI taxonomy): Eukaryota > Viridiplantae > Streptophyta > Magnoliopsida > Proteales > Platanaceae > Platanus > Platanus orientalis. The sequence continues at coordinate 1,566 of JAOXJP010227598.1, read as the reverse complement.
TACCCACTCGTGGGTTTATAAAAGTGGATCATCTACTTTCAAGAAATCAATGATTATAATGAATAAAAAAAAGAGTTTTGAAACTTTGGCCGCCACAACTAGAGTTAGTCTTCTTCAAGCTTCTACCTTGTTTGAAATCTTGGTTGGTGATTTCCAAGATCAAGGAGTTAGTAATTTCTCCTAAGGTATAGTATCTCTTCATCTTTTTCATCATCGATTCTTCTTCATCCTCTTATTTTCTGGTTTTCATTGAATCCCCTTGCTTCCAACCATTAAAACCCATCTCCCTAATCATTCCCATCACTTCATATTCATTATTTTCAATCCATAAGATTTTCCACACCAACCGACCACCTCTCCATACATCAACTTGCATTCCCTTCATCACAATCATCTTCCCACTCCATCGATACCATTCGGCCACCCCATGAACCCAGAAAAATTCTAAAAACCCATTCAAGAATCCAAATACCCTGCTGCCTAGATTTTTCTAGCAGCCTTTATGGCTTGATTTTTAAGTTTTTATATGGATACACCTACCCCTTGACCTATGGCTACCTTAGGATTAATTTTCTAGGTGTTTTTGGTTAAGAAAAATCAAAACCCATGCCCGTATAACCCTGTGACTAGATTGGGTTTCACTTTTCTCTTCAAAAGTTTAAAGAGACCTTCTTTAATAGCTGGCTGATAAAGGAATTGCTTATATCATACAACACTTGGAGATTGTTATTTGATTGAAACTTGGAGCACATCATCAATTATACACCTAGAATTTTCTGCTGTGGGATTCTTTGGTGGTACTCTTGAAGAAATTAGTCAATGAAGGTCACTTGCATATTTTGGAGTTCTACATTGATGGCTGATTAGAGAAGTGACTTGGGAAGGATTCTATGATGAGGATGATGATGATTGACTGATATGAGACCTCTTCTAAGCCTCTAAACTTCAACAACAAGCTGCTACCCTGGTTAGAGTACAACACTACAGTCCACATACTTACCTAATAGCCCATTTCTATATGGGTTGAGCTATTTTAGTGGGCTGCCCCTGATTTTTGGTTACTCACAGCTTTGTGTTGCATCACCAACCTAGGCATGGTTTGGTCTCTTTAGCATACTTAACACCTTTACACATAATTTACCTTTCAAGTTCATGAAGTGGCTCCAGATTCTTCCAATTGAACCATGATCACCAGCCTCTTGTCTTATGTGGTCTTCTGTCTTGGATGTCTTCATTCTTGTTCAAATACCAGACATTACCACCTAGACTTTATCATGACTCTTAACATATTACAATACTCACATGTCATGACTTAATCTATTACACATGTATTTTGGCAAGGAATGGAATTGACGACAACAACAAACAGCCTTATCCCAACTATTTGGGGTTGGCTACACGAATCATGTTCCGCCATTTCGCTCTGTTTAGAGCCTTATTTGCCATTAAATTACAAGCTACCATGTCCCTCTTTACTACCTCCATCCAGGTCAATTTTGGCCTTCCTCTAGTCCTTTTAGCACCTTCAACTTGTATTGTCTCACTTCGCCTCACTGGTGCAATCAT
>JAOXJP010227597.1:0-11273 GCA_025762735.1 Platanus orientalis | reverse complement strand
TGAATAAAGAACCTGAGAGTCACAACTAATAATGTGACTCCAATATTTTTTGTTTTTTAGGCCATGGGTGCTGTTCTATCTACAGTTGAGATCGTATCTTGTCCACAAATAATATCGTGGTTTCAGGAGACGTATACATACCCAAAAAACAGTGATTTTCACTTTTTTTGGGCTATACATATATCTCCTGAAGCCCACAAGATTATTTGTCAACGGGAGACGATCCTTCGGGCTCTATCTTGCCATTTTGCATTTATCATCCTGTTGTGTCTGTTAGTTCTTTTCATTTGTTCCCTTACACTTTCCCGTGTTTCTTAGTTTAAACGCCAGTGCTCAGTAGTTGTTTAGCCTGTTTATATGGGAAAAATACAAAAATTTAAGGTAAACTAAAAAGGGGAATGGGCCCTCAGCATCATTCATGTAATCTATAACGTGTGTGATGTCATTTGCTAATATATTAACATACCAAAAAAAAGCTAGACATCCATAGCTGCATAAAATATTTTACTATTTCATTAGATCTGGTATATGAAAGTGATTTTGTATCTTAATATATATATATATATGGAAACGATTTGGACATGAAATGTAATCAAATGGAATACGTGAATCGAAAACCGATGGTATCGTGTAATGAAATTAGATGGTTACAAAAGGTGTATGATTATTTTTTATCCGTTCTTTCAACAATGGCATAGACACCCCTTGTTTGTTCAATGACAAAATGATTCAGCCACATTTGATAATATAGCCTAATCATGGATACAAAAGCATATGCTATAACTATTAGCAACCTTATAATGCATTAAAAAAATCTTCCTTTCATGCATTACTAATCCCATGGACCCAATTTGAGGCATTGAACCAGATGTGTGTATGGACCCACACTTGACCAACAAATTAGATAATTCAAACCAATTGTTATTCATGACAAAGTTAAAACTATTGTAAACCATTCTTTAAAGCTGTTAAATGAATCTGGTTTCATGATAACTGGACCGGTGGATAATTAAGTCTAAGCATTTTTTCCAAGCCCCTTTCGTAAAAGACAATAAATAATTTTTTTATATTTAAATGGCATTTTTTGATTGGGGGGTAACCTCATTGAAATTCACTTTACATGTAGTCTTAAATTCATGAAATTCTACTTAATTTTTATTATTTTCCCCAAATTGCTATTGAAAATCCAAAGACTTAGAGCTGTATGCTTGAATTGATTAAGGCTGTGTTTGGCAGCCACATGTAATGTAGTCATTTCGCTGGAGTTTTTCAAGCTTCTGTAGTTACAATGGGATGGTTTTTCAGTTTTGCACCGATTTGTGCTTGATAACGTTAATAATTTCATTCTATAAAAAAAACCTGAGATGACTTCATTTTTAATTGTAGTTAACAAATCAGTATAAATTTGAATTAGTTCATTACAAATCATCACCTCATGGCTATAAATGCCTTGGGAAACTCAAATAAAATGATTACATTTCAGGTGACTGCCAAACAGGCTATAAATGTGTGCATCAAATCAGGTATCTCGTGGTTGTATATTTAAAAATAATCATAATGGGTTAAGCAATATATATAAAATAATTTGAAAACATTGCATATAAAGGTAAGACCTAAATAAGGTACAAGTTAACTAATGAATATCCCAAAATTATTTTGAGCCAAACTTGAGATAATGACTATCTTTCAAACATGGGTTTAGGTTAAGGCTATATCTATATCTATATCTATATCCCACCATTACCCAAAGCAAGATCCCAATCTCTTTTAATTTTGTACCTTAGGATTAAACTTTCACTACAAGGAGACCTTTGGGCAATGTGACTTGCCAATCTTAAGGGTTTCGGATTTGATTTATTATAAGTTCAAATTTTGTTCTATACATACAAACACAAAAAGGGAAGGTTAGGGGGTCTCATCCTCCAAAAAAACTGTGCACATGCATTGTGCATGGACCAGGGGTGGAAACACCAGCGTCGAAAAGTGATAAGTATGCTCCCAAAAAGTTTAAATCACTTTTTGGCGCTGATGTGTCCACCCCCTGGTCTGTGCACATTTATTGTACACGAATTTTATGTGCACAAAAGCTAGGCTTAAATAATACTATTATCTTATATTAAACTCATTGTATTTAGGGGGGAACACATAACACAAACTTTGCCAAAAATAAAAAATAAAAAATGATAAACAAAATACCGATGGCTCAGCTGATTTGAGACAATTCGGTCTTCCTATGAGTTTCAAATGGAGAGCAAGTTGGGTGGAATATTTCTCTGATCTAACCACCGCGCCCCCACTCCCCTCAAACAAAAAAAAAAGAAAAGAAAAGAAGTGGTCGATATCTCGGTATTCCAAGCAAAAAAATTTAGGGTTTTTTTTGTTTGTTTGTTGATAATCTAAATAGTTTAGGGTTATGTAAGTAGGATCGTAGAAAACTGTAGATGTAGCGCGTAGGGGTTATAAAGATTTCAAAAGAGGGCCTGTTTTACTCATTTCCCCCCAATTCTAGTCACCCCCAATCGCATACAACACACGGACGCGTTTTCATACCTAAAAATCCACGAGACGGCGGAGACCGCCTTCGCGTGTGGCGCTCCTCCCAGACTTCAAATGGGACATTAGGGTTTCTTCCCAAGGTCGACCTGCCAAACCCTTGTCCCCGCCACGCCTCGTCCTCTCCTCTTCCGCCCGCATTGCCGCTGCACAGCTCATTCAATGTCGTCTAGGGTTAGCCCATCTGCTTCCGCAGCCAAATCAGACCCATCCAAGGACCCCCAGGTACTCACGCATTCTATCTTTTTTTTTTATTTTCTTCAAAATTTCCCCTGATTTCTTTGGAAAACCTCAATGCTTCATCTTTCGTTTTTGTGGACCTACATTTCTTTGCTTGTTCATGATGGTGCCCTCTAAGAGCTGGAGAGCGTTATACGTGTTTCGTAAAAATTTATTGTTTTTCATTTTTTTTCTTTCGTGAATCAGTAAGCCTATGGAAGAATTTCTTTTGTTTGTGTTTGTGTGTGTGTTTTTTTTCTTCGTTTTAGCAATATAATGCAATGTAGCTGATAGAAGGAGGGCAACTAGTAGTGGGCTGAGGTGAACACATATGTTTACTTATTTTTTATTTTTTTATTATTATTTTATTTTTTTGAATTCTCAAGTTACAATGAGAGAATTATATGCGTTTATTCAAATGCAAGAGGGTGGTGTAGTGAAGGGTTTCCTTTTTTGATTTTTGATTTTTATTCTTTAATGAAGATTGTGGATATTAATGGAATAACTTGTCATAGGAAATATTCATACTGAGTTGCACTGCACAGTAAATAAAACTAGTAGGGGGCGGAACTTAATCACTGCATTCCTCACAATGCATCCATTTCTTTAGGTGTGGATTCTCACCCTACTGATCACTTAGTTCAAGTTTTGGCTAGCTGTAGTCATAGGGTATCATGATGTATATGTACTCAATTTCCATATTCATGTTTTAAAATTTCATTGAATTGGAACTAAATTCTTAAAATGGATGATATTTCTTGGGTATGGGTAGGTGATCAGGTCATTACGACAGTTATTTGTGCTTACACATACCAAGCTTCAAAATAAGAGCTCATGCTTACAACTACAATACATTTGTCTTTAACATTTGACATGCTAAGGAGTTCTTTTCTTCAATGGTTGATATATAAAAGGAAAAAATTATAAGAACAATATAAAATCAAAACAATATGTAAGTAAAGCGCAACAACCCATTTGCTTTGGGGTCAAAACTGTTTTTGATTTCATAGAAGTACACATAAATTTATTGGAGTGGAGGATTAAGAAGCATAGCTTCAAAACCTAACTAGGGCCTCAGCTTGGACTCGGCATGATCTTTCATCTTATGGTCAGCTTATAAATCACAACTTATAACCTAAGATGATGTTTATATGATTGGCATTTCATAGGCTCTCAGTTACAAAGCCTTATTTGCAAACTTTTGGTTTCTCTTAACCATAGCAGAGTAGTGCTGAAATGTTGATAAAAGAACTCAAAAGAGAACCATCGCTGCTTTTTGGTTTGCTTTGCTCCAATAATAAATACATGTTTAAGGTTATTATCTGAACCATTTTGAAATCTAAGTAACGGTAATGCTCTGAAATATGGAAAGTTGGCATATCTTCTCTCCAAGTTTTGCTAATGAAATTGGTAAAACTAAGATAGATGAATGCTTTGCTGTGTTCAGTATGGTTGGTTTTAAATTTTGATGGGAATAGCAGGAAAATGTAGAAAAAAAAGGAAAGAAAAAAGGAACCTTGATAGGAAAATGTTTTAAAACGATTGAGTTTTACTCATGAAGCACTCTCTTAGAAAATAGTGACTATTGATGCCAGAAATTAATCCCTAGTCTAATAGCTTAGAGAGGCTTAAATAAAGACAGTCAACAAAGTTGTGGGTTTATTTGAGGGAAATATAAACAGGAGAGTTTTGGATTTATCACGTGCCAAGAAGAGACCTGTGTGCAGCTAGTCTGAATTTTATTTTATGGCCAACCTAATGATGCGGTTAGCTTCTGATGGTCATTACTTTGTACCTGATGTTCATTTTAGGTAATATTTGGTTCATTGGAAAGGGCTCGAAGAGGTCTATAACAATGACATCTATTCTTAGAATGAATATAGCTGAGATGGATGAGTGGAAAATCTAGAATTGATAGTCAGAGATTGATTCGTTCGCAAGAGCGTTAGGGTGGCACCAATAGGTGAGGTGGTAAGAAGAGGGAAAGTCGGTTGAGATGGTTTGGTCATGTACAATAAAGACCAATGGCTAAATCAATGAGAGGAATTGATATGGTGCAAGTAGAAGGCACAGAAGGACAAAGTGATGGCCAAAAATGGACTGGGTTGAAGGAAAGAGGAGAGACAGGAGTGCTTATGATTTAATGCAAGATATGGCTCTAGATAGAGTGGAATGAGGGAACAGGTTCGTCTGGTTGACCCCGAGTAGTAGGGCTAAGGCTTTGTTGAGTTGAGTTGTGGCTGAAAGATTGGTGACACGTTTAGTGACAAGTTTAGGTTTATTATGGCACTCTTAGGGTTGATTTAAGTTATATATGATGGATGGTGCTGATTTGTTTCTTAGAGCTTATGTTAGCTTTTAGGGTTTTATCTTTTAATTTATAAATGATTGTTTTGACACTATTGTAAGAGCTTGGTGATGCAGGATGAGCCTAGGAAAAGGCTATACCTGGAGGTTATGGGTCCACAAAGGTATAACAAATACCTCTTAATGGTAGATTAAATAAAGGGTCAGGTATGGCTGGAATTTAAGCGAACTTAAGTTTAAATTAAAGGCTGTTGTTAGTGTCTGGCAGTCAAGGTATAATGTCAGTAGCAAAGGACTGATATAAAGAGTTTGAGGAGCTGATATGGACTGTGTTAAGGGCTGGTAGTAGGACCTATGTGTGAGAGTAACAGACTAACAATCATAAAAGTCAGCAAAGAGAAAATTCTCAAGTGTTTATGCTGCTAACAATGAAAGGAAGTACAGTACTCAATGAACAGATGGGCTGACCTGAGCATAGCACTCCTATCACGTGTAGAAACCTCAGTTCTTCAACAGGCTAGATTCAAAATGTTGGTTAGGCCAAAATAAAACATATGTCGAAAATGTCGGAAATATCAGAAAGAAATATTGTGAAACTCATGGAAACTTTTATTTTTTGAAAAGAGAAATTTCATTATGAGAAGAGGGACGAGAAATCCCCAAAGATAGAAAAAAACAAGAAAACAGAAAACAACAAGACAACAACAAAACAAATTACAAGAAAAAGCTTGGTCAATCCCTTTTAGAGGTCACCACAGAATAGTCATATCCCAAGTTACAGTTGAGGCCCCAAAAGCACACCAAATCCTTAGCCTTCTTATAGATGTTGGAAGTTGGTTCCGCACATCCTTCAAACACCCATTGATTTTTTTCAAGCCCAATACACCAACAAGTAGCCAGACAAAGCATATTCCACGGGATTTGGCCTTTTCTAGACACCCCAAAGATTTTCCAAGCCATAAAAAGAGCAGTGAAGTCATGGGGGAAAACCCAGAGCAGCCCAATCTCACGAATAATCTTGTTCCAAATCTCAGAGGCGAAGGAACAATGGATAAATAAATGATCAATGTTCTCCGCATCCCGCATACAAAGAAGGCAGACAACGGGGAGGATCATTTATCTTCTTTGGAGAAGATCAACAATTGGCAAACCACCTCTTGCAGTGATCTGAAGAAAGAACTTTAGATGGGATCTTAAGCTTCCAGAACCGATGCCATCCCCCTTCAGAGAGCATATCCAACCATTGGGCTTCTCTACAAGACTTCACACTGAGCATGCCGCCTTTGTAGGGATCCCAAACAAGACAGTCCTTTGATTCCACTCTCAAACAAAGAGGCTCAATAATTCTTAACAAATTTTCCATTTCCTCAACTTTCTAGTCATTTAGTCTTCTACGCAAATTTACATTCCAAGACCTAGTCACCATGCACCCGAAAGTCACAAACCTTGGCATCTTTATTTAAGCGGAAACTATGAGGAGCTTCCTTTGCCAGGGACCTGGGAGAGCACCATTTGTCTTTCCAAAAGAGAGTTTTTGTCCCCGAGCCTACTTTACATCTAGTCTGTTGGAAAAACTCTGCACTAATATTCATAATTGCCTTCCACCAGCTATAGCTGTATGGGAGCTGGGAATCATTGGACAGTCGGAAGAGCACTCATACTTGCTAACAATCACTTGTCTCCTGAGGCTATCTGACTCTCTTCCAAACCGCCACAACCATTTAAAGAGTAGGAAACATATTATAATTACGTATGTTCAAGGGAACAAATAGATTCATTAGGAATGATAGCTTATTTTAATACACTTGTATTTTAATATTCTTTAATTTACACATGTATACATAATGGTTGACAAACATATTATAATCTAACCGTATAAATAGAAGGGAACAAGTAGATTCTCTTCATTTTCTTCTTTGTTCTCATCTCCTTCTTCCTCTCTCTCCTTTTATTTTTGTTGGAATTTATTGTTTTTCATATAATTTTTTATCATAACACAATGTCGACATTGGGCAATAATACATTGCAAAAGGGGATATTCGCTCAACACGTTGACATTGTACATCATTTTGACCAAAAAAATAAATTTTTATAATACACTTAATGTTTCGTGTCGGTATAGGAATATGTCGTGTCGGTCTTGGTAGACATGGACATATGTTGGGAGACATATAAGTCATTTCAAGACATTTGATACCATGTCAACAATACAGTAGCTGTTCGTCTGTTTGCAGGTCTATAAATTGAGGAAATAAACATTCCAGTCATGCCTCCTCTTTATTCATCAGAAAATCCCAATCAAAATATATGAGTTCTGTGGAACTAGGACTCTTTTAATATTGCCGCCAGCCTCTCACTAGAATCCATTTGTTCTTAAAACACTGATATTTGACAAAAAGGTACCCCTCCAATATGCTGTAATTAATCAGGACAATTCTGGGATTTCAAACCCAAAGCTTGATAACAGATATGTAGTCCCATGAGATCTGCCACAGGATTATTTTAAGTTGGATTTTTATTTATTGTACAGAAAACAAGAAAACTACCTTCTCTCTTGCTGCCGCAAGCTCTTTGGCTGACTCTTCTTCAGTTTTGATTAATCACACACACAAGAAGAGCTTCCCAGATATGCTGCAAGGAAGGGAACGGGTAGGAAAATGATTCTGAGGTCTTGAAAATATAGGGAAAGACTAAAAAGGGATGCTATTGGGTTTCCTTTGACTGTGGATGTGGTTCTTGAATGCAAACAGTAAGGGGAAGTGGGTTTAAATGCTGACTGATGGGTTATTGAAGGGTTTTCTGATTGAAAATGATGAAATATCAGAGAACACAAGATATGGTTTCAGGGTAGTAGCACAACAACTTCAAGATTTATCCAAGAATGGGGTTCTAGATGATTCTTGACGGGGGAAAATGGGGTTTCTGGGTTTCTTGGTCAGGAAAGTAAAAGAAGAGGGGAAGGAATTTGATCCATTGGGTATAGAAGGATTTTTTTTGGGTGTGATTGAAGGGATGACAGTGAGGGACAAGTTATGGATTCGGGTTTGGGTGAAAGACTTCAAGAATCAATCAAGAAGTGGATTCTTGATGAGTCTTGATAGGGATTTAATGGGAGAATAATGTAGGTATGATGGGAACAACAATAAATCACAAAAAAAAAAAAGAAAAAGAAAGAAAGAAGAGAAATTAAGAAAGAAAATAGAAAGAAAGAGGTAGAAGAATCTGTATTTGCAGAGAATTCTCCAAATCAGGGGACCAAGGCCTCCACCTAGCATGCATACACTTTAGGTATCACCCAAGGAAACCGCTCCAGGTTTTATTGTCAGCAAGAGCACACATGCACAGCTGATTCCTAAAGAAAGTACATTTTTTTTTTAATAAAAGTAATCCATCCCCCCATAGGTACTGTTGTTGGGTTTATAAACCCTTACAGAAAGGACTCCTAGCTGACTTGGCTATTTGACCCTATTAGACCTAACTTTCTAAAGTTACTCTAATTAATAACTTCTTTTTTACCAAAAAAAAAAAAAAACCCTTCTTGTAAATACTCCTAATTGCAATTAAAGACTTATCCTAAATCCTAAATTAACTCTAACTCTTATAAGATAAGATTCTTATCTTTATTACAATTCAAATTTAAATAAAATACTAAAATTAAAGACTCCTAATGACTCTAATCTGCGTCACACGATCACTAAATTTACAGCCACCATGTACTCCATTCGTGAGACACATGTGGGACCCACCCACATGTCATATGGGGCCCACTTGATGGCCCATGTTCACATCATTTGGTTATTTTGTTAATGTTTAAAGAAACTCTAGAAAAGGAATTCTCTTCTTCTCCCTCATTGTAGTGGATGGATATTAGAAGGCTTGGTTGAATTGTCCAGGGTCCCTTCCTTCTAGAGGTATCATCCTTCAGCTACTTATTTTGATTCAATCTTCTTTTTCATATATATATATATATATATATATATATATATTTGAGTATTTCTCTTTTCTTTGCTTTTGCTTTTAGTTATCTTTTCTCTATTTCTTCTCGAGTATTGTAATGTTTAATTAGATGCATCAGTTTGATATCACGCAAGTGTAATCCTAGCTTAGGTTATAGCAGCTAATTAGGAGTTACCTTGCTGTCAATAAAAACAAGAATCCAGAAAAGACAGAAGAATAGAAGATTAGCGATTGATACATAGGCCAAGAGATGATCAATCGGCATTGATTCTACAAATGAATTGGAACACCTAGATTCTGGAAGTACTTGCAAGCATGCATACAACCCATTGTGATGGCAATGGAATTGTGGCTCTCACCCTCTCTCTTTCTCAACCTCCCTTAGGTTCTTCTACGACAACCCTTAAAGTTAGAACCCTGACATGTTAGGGATATAAACTATGGTGTTACTTCTACATAGACATATTGTTTATAAACACATGATTTTTTTTGATATCTTGCACCTTCGGAATAGATTGGATGCGGTAGATCCTCTGAACCTCCCTTTTCTCGCTGCCCAACTTGACTTTGACATAATTGTCTGTTTGAACTCCTCCCTTCCTGTTCGCACTTGGCCCAGCAGGTCAACATGCCGGGCTTGGCTCTGAGCCCCTGCTGACACATATCAAAGCACTTTCTAGTGTGAACTGAAATCATTCAGCGTCACAAGCCTACAAGCCCTCACTGACCGGAGCAATTTTGATCACTTAGCAGGCAGCTGAAGCCGAGGCATATCATCAGATTTGACTAAGAAGGAAGGAACTTGAAGTGAGAAGTCACCGTCTTGTGCAACACAAATAGTATAATATTGCTGACATCATCAAATTGGTTGACCTTGTGGTCTGACTGGATTGGCCAGGGCAACTGCATTCTAAATTCGGATTCGTTCTCCAAGTTGGTTTTTAATTACACTAATTTAACCTGCGGTATCATATTTTCAACAAAACACTGACTTGTAGTACTGATTTTTTCCCCCAGGGTGTGGGTGTGGTCCTTCTTGGTATCTCTATAGGTTATTGTACATTTGCCTATATTATCATTAGAGCCTTATTCCAGCCATCTGTGGTCAGCTACAATGTCATGTTTTTTCATTCTGTTCTAGATATAGTCATAAGTTCAGGCAAAGCGTGTTTTTTAAGATCCTTTTGCACTGCATCAATTTTTTTGGCAGACATTGCTCTTTAGAGCCTTAAACTGACACCAAAGGACTTTTTTGACTGGTGCTGTCACTGTTTCGTTGCATGCCTCTCAACTGATTCTCCTTTATTTTATCATCTTTGAGGTTCTAACACAGTTTTCTTTGTTCTCCTCATATATTGTATTTGCTGTTATTTATTAGGTTGGTCACTTGGCTTTTTTTGATTTACCACAGATGATGGGAGTGCAAGAAGTGAGTGAAAGTTCTAGTGGCGTTATCTCTGTTATTGATTCTCTGAAGAAACAAGTTGCTGCTGATCGATGCCTTTTCATAAAGGTGCATTCTTATGGTATTGTTATTATTATTTGAGCTTTTACGCTTGATTTGGTCCTTAAACTTATATTAGTTGAACTTTCTTTTCTCAGAAAAGAATGGAAGAGAACAAGCAAAAGCTGATTGGTATTACAAATCATGTTTATCATTTGTCAAAGGAAAGAAGAAACAGTGTGATAAGTGATACTGATAAAAATGTAGATTTATTGACATTGAGGCAAACGGACTCACCCGGTATGTTAAGTGGTCTTGATCTAAATAATAGTGAAAAGGATAACAATAGCTTCCAGGAAGATTGCCATGCCTCTTCTTCAGTTTCTTTAGGGACTAGTTTTGGAGTAAAGAATGTGCCTCGCCCTATCAAGCTCGCAGAAGTGAAAAAATTGCCTCCTTATACTACTTGGATATTTTTGGATAGGTATGTCTAGAAAACCATGTATTTTGCATTTATATAATATTTATTTATTTCTGTTTGATTGATTTTATATACAAATTGGCATAGAATTTCATTGTCTTTTGCTTTTTTATGTGTTTGTTTATATCTTCGATCAGCAAGCACAATATGGTGAGGCTTTATACTTGGTTGCATTCTCAAAGCTTATTATTCTTTTTATGCTTTTGAATATAGTGATTTCTAGTAGCTTCCTAGAATATATATATATATATATATATATATATATATATATATATATATATATAGTAGGGTATTACTCTATTACGAATTTTC
>JAOXJP010227595.1:0-11274 GCA_025762735.1 Platanus orientalis | reverse complement strand
CCCACCCACCCCCCCTCCCACCACCACCACCCCCCCCCCCCCCCCCTCCCCTCCCCTCCCCCCAAAACCGTACCCCATTGGAGGTTAATTGCGGAGGCAGATACAAACCCTGAGGGGTGGCAATATTTGACCCAAAATAAGCGGGAACAAGGGCTACAATATTGGTTGTAGAGCCACGGCGCATCCAAAGAGTTAACCATCGAACAAGTTTGAGTAAAAAGCAAACTTGAGCGAGGAAAGGAAACAAGTCAGTGTACACAATGTGCAGAGAGGAAAGAGGATTGGTGGCCATCCAATCAGTGGGCCAACTTCTTCAGTGGAGTAGACCTTTTTCTGAATCCAATTATCAATCCTCTTCATCTGATCAACAAATCGATCCATGACCAAACAAACAAATCGGGTCGATTGGCAGATCCAAAAAGGAGTTCCATTTGTAGGGTATTCAACATGCTAGGCAAGACGAAAAGCATCACCGGATGCCATACCCGCAAGGTTTTTTTTCCTCTTGCCAACGGTAGTCATTTCTCTGTACATATTTATCTGATAAAAATCTACTAACAATGCTGCAAGGCAGATACATTTACATGAGCAACATTGCAAGGGACAACTTAACTGAAAGAAAATACCAGTCAAGACCTTTGCAACTGGACCCAACTCCCATATTTAGGAACCAGCTGATTCGACATCCATGACAAATTACAGAAACGAGGGAAGTTCATCAACACAATCACCTAAGTAACCAGTTAAACAAGCTGACATACAATACATTCTACATATAAGACAGTCAAGAATGTAGACATTTAGACAAGGGTGGTTCAGCATGTCATCGCCTGTTGGATATGCTGAAGGAGCTGACTTTCATTGGGGTTGCAACCACCAGTGGAGCCTCAGGTGAGTCACTAACTGCAAATTTGTCATGCATGAAGCGACTATCAACAATGGACTCGTCTTTCGGGACAATCTTGTAACAATAGCAGCTCTTCAGGCCCTCTTGGTTCTGGTAGCACTCATGGGCACTGTTCTTGACTTGCTGGAAGTTCCATATCACGCTGACTTTGCCAACTGTTGCTACCAGATGGCGCTCTTGTTTCCCGTTCTCAGTGACCTGAGTGACATTGTAGAAAATCAAACCTTTTGAGTCAGAATTCATCCAATAAAATACGGTAGAAACACAAAAACATATCAGCTGGAATTCATCCAAAGGACCAAAATTTAGGCTAGTTTCAAAGAATTTAATGTGCTGCAGTTTTAATGCTTTTTTATCGGCAAATGTGTGCTACACAATTAAAGCAACCAAGAAGATAGAATTATATGGTATCATGATAAATAAATAAAAAAAGGACAATACACAGTTAAGTATGGATACTATGCGGAAGTGTTTGACAAGGAAAATAATCAAAACAATACAAATAACAATGCAGCACAACAGACGGAGAACAATAGTGAAGAAATGAGAATAAATCCACAAGAAAGAGTCAATAACAATTTAACAGAAAACCAAATAAACATAAATAATGAAAAAAAACATAGAACATACAAATAGATCTATGAACAACAATATAAATAGAAATCACACAATACAAATAGTTTAAATCAAAACAATAATTCTCAAAGCAATTTTCCATGGGGAAAATTATGAAAACTAAATATACCACAAAAAATAAAACACTTTATATGGAAAGCATGCAACAACGCACTACCAACAAGAGATAATCCAATAAAGAGAAACATTAATATAGAACCAATTTTCCCTACATGTAACAAAAATAATGAATCAATATTACACAATCTTGAAACAAGCCAAAGAGTGGAACAGGTTTGGCATACCTCAACGTTAACAATAAGAAGTACTCGGCAAAATGTAAATACTTTTAAAGAATGGATGCAAATGGAAGGGATAACAAACAAAGAAAGAAAATGGCTTTGTGAGTGTATATCAATCTATTGTTGGACTATTTGGAAATATAGGAATGACATAATATTCAATGAAAAACCATGGAATAAAAACTAATTATTATCTAGTGCATGCAGACTAATAAAGGACCTGAAAGTTCTGACAAGGACCCAAGAAATGGAGAAGAATGAGGATAGAAGATGGATACCTCCAAATGACGACTTCGTGAAGATGAATTTTGATGGTGTACTTTCTATAAGGAATTAGAAGGCAAGCATGGGGATAGTCATATGGAACTCAAAGAGAAAATGCCTCATAATAAGACACAAGGAAAGAAGTATATGCTCTCCCTGCAAGCTGAAAGTGAGGCTGCATTACTTGGACTACAAACGGCTGTTACCATGGGTGTCAAGAAGATCGTTGTAGAAGGTGACTCGAAGATTACTATCGACACAATGAAAGGACCTTTGGAGGAATGTCAAACTGAAATTAGGAACTGCATAAATGATTGCAAGAATCTCCTTAAGAACTTTGATAATTTTATTTTGAACCATGCAAGTAGGATTAGGAATAATGTGGCACATATGGTGGCCAAAGGTAGCCTTGAAAATAATGGACTAGACCTAGCACTTGGTATAATCCCAAGGGATATACAAAGTGCCCTGGATCAAGATAGTCGTGTATGAACTCTTCAGCTTAATACAATTCCCAATTACAAAAAAAGAGAGTACCTGGTAAACAGTAAAGACAACAGCTACTACCTTGCCTCCCTTTCAATATACTTGAGAATAAGGTCCTATCTGTTACGAGGTAAACCATGGGACAAAAAAAAGGGAAACTGTACTTTTTCCCACCTTCATGCTGTCTAATGCATTGGGATACCAGATGGGAAAACTTTGTAAAATTTTGGGGCCGTTTGGAAAGTTTATTGAGTTACCTTTCCAAAGAGTCCATGATCTTGCAAGTTGCAAGTCTAATGTGCTTTGAGAAAGTTGTAACTAAAATTCTGGCAAGGTATCTTAATATGATGGGATTTGTATTTTTTTTATTAGAATTCTACTTTAATTGGATTTTTTTTAGGTAATTCTTGGTAGTCAAGGTTTGCCTACATACATGGATTATGGAGGACATGGACTGGTGTAATACAAAGAATTTTATTTCATGAATGATTACTGTTTATTTGGTGGATTCCAAGTTGTTAATGGTGGATTCATTAACAATAGTTGTGGTGGACTTCATAACAATTCAAGGTGGATTCCCAGAAACTTTGTTCTTTATTCTCCTATTCTCCTTTTTTCTTTAACTCAAGTCATCATTGTCCCCTGTAGTCCAGTCTTAGAATCCTTAAATCCCTAAGTTGTCCTACATCAAATACTAGCTCCCTTCTCACCAACGAGGAAAGAAAAGAAAACATGGAGCTACAATTGTTGGCCCCACTATGGGAACATTCAACTAATAATACATAATCATAAAAATTAACTCAGTATAGAAGAGAAATAGGGAGGAAAAAAAGAAGAGGAAAACCTCCAGCAACTTTTGTCTTGTTGTAGCCACGGGGTGCTTTTGATGGGGCTCTAATCAAGGAAAGGAAAAGAGAATGTAACAAATTGCATATCACCTACCTTTGCACATTCAAGGCTGGGGCCAAGACCCTTTGTTAAAAAGAGATTTAGTAAAAGTCCTAAGAATTTTAAAAAAAAAAAAAAAAATCAACAAATAAGTACATTAAAGTAATAAATACAAATGGCAAGGATGCACCAATTGAATAAAAAAAGGGTCTGCACCTCTCACTCAAACATGCTTCAGGACACAACTTGAGTGAATATTATGACTCCCTTAACAGAGCAACATATAATCAGTTAATTAGTTTTGCTTCTGTAATATCCTTTATTTTATTGGATGCACGCCATAAAAGCTCAAATAGACTAAAATAGCTGTGTCAGCTTCTGAAACCTCGCCAATTTATTGGTTTCATGACTTAATATCATGTTTAAACAGAATCATTTTAGCAAGTAACATGCAGAGTTCAGCAATATTGATCAATATATCATTGTGGCATTTTCCAAAACTGTAGTGCAGCTCTACAAGTTTTCAATCAAGATAGATGTAAATTACACAATGCTCAAATAACTCATATTTATTGAATGTGTTACCATTATGGATGTCTTCTATTATAATCAGACTTTCTAAAAGAAAAGCAGGTTTACCAGCCTTCAGTTCCTCATTCAAGTATTAGATCACAAGTACTATTTTTTGTAGCTTGAATGTCAGTGCAGGTCATAAAATAAAAAATGGCAAAGAAGAAAAAAGAAAAAACTGGGAAGAACACACAAATTATATGTGACAACGCCACTTTATCTCCAAGCAAGCAAGTCCTAAGCAGTTTCTAGATCCACTGAATATGAAAATTGACACCGTTAATAAATTGGGCAAAGTCCACCAAGCCACCTCCACTAAGAAGTCACTAAAGTACTTAAATGGTAAGTGCCTATTCCGAGGCAAACCTTGCTTTCTAATAAAAAAATTGAACAAAACAGCTTCTTTGTGGAGAGAAAGAAATAAAAACCATGCAACCCATCAATAAGGTAGCACATAACTCTAACTAGCTTGGAGTAGGCAACATGCGCCAGTAAGTACATTTAGGAAAAAAATAGCAATTGATGCAGAGTGTGAGAACCCGTTATCAGGTACAGGCAGAACATCAACCCCATCTGAAATTCACCCATCTAGAAATCCTTGCTAACCTATGTTGTCCTGGAATTTAACCTAAAGGCTGCGTTTGGATTAATGCAATTGGAATTAGCCTGTGAAATTGGATACTACAGAATTGGAAACCACATAATTGAACCCTGCAGATTAAAATTTTTTCCATTTGGATACCCAAATTGAATGGGTGGATTGAAAATTCAAATTCTGTCAAGAAGATTATGGCCAGCTAGGGCACTTCTTTGGTTCACATTGTCATTTGATCCCTCACCCTCACCACCTGGGATCTAACTCCAAGAATTACTGTCTTCATCTTGTTTCGGTTTCTATGCATCTAAGTTGCACCTAAAGGAAAAACAGGACGAAACCAGTTGATTGTGCATGATATTTCTCTTAACTGACTGATTGACCACGTATCTCAATGAACTGAAACTAGCGACAGATGAACATGCTTTCTTCACAAAGAATGAGGGGTCTCAGCTTGGCGATAATGGTGGACTGTCAAAGCAGCAACAGCTTGGAGAAAACCCTAGAAAGCCATTTGGGAGAGAGAAAGGGAAGGGAGAGAGAGAAGAAAGAAAGCAAGGCTGAGAGAGAGGGCTCCAATAAGGCAAAGAGAGCAAAAGAGATGGTGTGTGTGTGAGAGAGAGAGACAGAGAGAGGGCAGAAAATGGTGAGGCAGATAGAGAGGGAAGAAAGAGCAAGAGAGTACTACCTGGAGATGAAAATGCTTCAGTCAATAGCGGAAAAAATGCAGTCTTGCAATCAACAGGATTGAAAATAACACCCCACGCATAGGTATTTCCAATTCTGTGGAGTGCCTCCTTTTGTTAAGAAGCTCAATTCTGTAGGTATTTCGTTGATTTCATTGCGCCCCCTTTAAAACCAACCCAAGCACTGGAAATGGATTTGGGGAACCCAATTCCATTTCTGCTCCCTAAATTCAGTAAATCCAAATGCAGCCTAAGGGTACCGTGTCAAGAACGGGTATCAGATTATTAATTCATTTTTCAAACTTCCTTGACACCCCTATATCTGGATAGGGCACAGCTATGTCAATAATGTTTCACTATATATTTCTAAATTTAAATGATTTAATTTTTATTGAAAATTTTCTTTGAAAAATATGGCTTTTTTAATTATCTACCAAAAATACAACATTTAAGAACAACTGAGTTGTATCCACCAATGATTCCATAACCACACACTGTGTTTGGTTAAAAAGTGTAACTCCATCCAGAAAATGTATTAGCTAGCCAATTACACTACTAGATACCACAGTAAAATAATTAAAAACACAACGCTGAGGCAAAGAGTAGTAAATAGAACAATCTAGTCAAAGTGTTAAACAGCACCAAGTCTCCTTCACCACCAATGAAATGAACAACATAGCTCGATAAACACCATACCTTGAATGTTTTAAAATACAAACAGTAATCACAATGATCACAAACAGTGGTTACTTCTAATTTCCAAAAAAAGAAAAAAAAATCTTTCTAAACCAATATAGAACTTGACATGACCTTCCACATCCTTGGGGAAAAAAAATCATGAATCAGAAAAAAAATCATGAATCAGGAAAAAAGAAGAAAGATGCATTCCGTTATATCCTTCAAACTTATGATTAGCAATTGAGCATCTTAAATATCAGCTAGGATACTTCTCTTTCAATATTCAGAATATAATATAAAAAGGAAAACAATGCTGTTATTCCTTTGGGCTGTTTGTAAGAAGAGGATCCTAACAGTGGACAACCTTCAAAAGTGTGGTTTTGTCCTCGCTTATGCTTTCCTCCTTTGCATTCAAAAAGGGGAATCAATTGATCATGTTTTCATTCATTGCGCTTTCACTATAGAGGTTTGGCATATGGGTTTTGTGGAGGTGAGTATGTCTTGGATTTTCCCGGAGAAGCTTGAAGGGTTGGTGCTTACTTGGGAGCTTCTAAATTTCTCTCCAAAAGGGAAGACTGTCGAGCTTGATCATTCCTTTGGTTTGTTGGTCTCTTTGGTTGGAAAGGAACCAGTAAGCTTCCAAAATTATGCAGAGCCTTCGTTTCAAGTTCTTAACAGGGGTAGGGATAAGTTGTGTTTTTGGACTGCTAATTGTAAATAATCGGATGGCTTTCTTTTGTAAATATCAAGCTTTTCTGTTTACATCCTTGTGGGTGTTGGGTTCTCTTTCGTTCCTTTTGGGGATATCTTGTCCCCTTTCATGAACAAAGTTTTTTTCTTAATGAAAAAAAATGAATATAAGAAGAGAAAAATATAAGAAGCACCAAAAAGAAAAAGATTTTTAATCCTTCCAAATCTATTTCTAATTGGAGATACCGTCCTATACATTCAAATGAAATAAATGTTCAGATACAAGAATAAACAAGATTACCACACATCAAAGATCATTTTCTAAATTAAAAGAATAGATCTAATATACAAATGGAAGAATGCAGTGAAATTTGCAAAAGTTGCTCTAAGTGTCATTTGTACTTGAAAAGTTCCGGTTCAAGATCTTACAAACATGGACAATGGTACTATGATATATAAGCAAATACAACTAATATGGAAACTATTCAAACACTGAAGAGAGTTTCATCCTCTCTGCTATTGAATGAGATGCGAAAATCAGGTAACCTTGTAAGTTGGCTTTTATATATATATAATTAACTCCCTAAAAAAATCTTTTTATCTTTTGGGGCTCCCATCATTGAGCTTGTCTCCTGTTTTCACAGAGAAACGTGTCATTTCTAATCTCTCGAAGAATGATTTCATCCTCCCATTATTGACGACACGCAAATCAATCAGTAATGACAGTACCAAATGAGACTATCATAAATCATGAGCAAAAAGAATTTCCATTAAACATATACTAACAATAAAATGAAAATAAATATCCCAGCAACAACATTAGTAAAAGAGAATATGTATACTTACTCATGAGAACTGTTAACCATGGAAGTTATTGCTAACTACTAACAATAAAGTGAAAATAAATAACCCAGAAACAACAATACTAAAAGAGAATATATATACTTACCCATGAAAACTGTCAACCATGAATCTTATTGTTCACCCCAGCCAAATGGGAATCCAATGAAGTCAGTTTCAACAATCTAGGAGCCGAGATCCTATTTCCCATCCAACCACTAAAACCAGTCTTTGTCTTTCCATCTTTGTCCGTGAACAGGGTGCATATAAGAATCAAGTACGTATTTGTTGTGCCCAATATCCATTTCCCATCGAAAGTAACATCCACATGGGTGATAGGCAAACCAAGACCAGGAAAAGCAGCCTTTGCATGTCTCATAAAACTCTTTGAAGACAAGCAAATCTTCCCATTCTCAGACCCAACAACAATTGAGCCATCACCAGTGGTAGCAAAGCACTGAAAGTTTGTCCTCTGGAACGCATGGTTCGAAAAATTGGATGATCTGGCCTTGGATCGGATCGGGATCGGCCTACCCCGATCCCAAATCATGGGTCAGATCGGCTTTAGCAACAGATCGGCCCATAGATCCGACTGTGGATCGGCTCTAGATCAAACGTATCGACATTGGATTGGCCGATCTGAGCCAGATTTTCATGTTTTGTCCTTTAATCTTGGATCATCCGATCCTTTCAAAGATCGGTTGATCCAGACATGGATTGGATCGAGATTGACCCTATCCGATCCCAATATTTTGATCTACGCTGGAACGTATGCCCTTGGGTCCAACGCAAGATAGGGTTGCTTGAGATTGTGAGATTCTGAACAACCCCTTTTTTTGTCATGCATATCCCACCGGCAAAGCGTGTTATTGTCCAATCCCAAGAATGTGGATTTTGAAGGATCCAATTGGGCACCCTTACTATCATTAGTAATGTCTCTCATGTTAATATCAACTCCATCCTTTTCAAACTTCCACGTTGTAACAACCTTCCCTGCTTCGATGTCAAGTTGATGAAGCCCCGTTTGACGATGGAACTTACATTCATCCATCGGGCTCATGAGAAGCATATTAGTCTCAGCCCTCATGAAAAGGACTTTCTTCAGTGTCAAGAACCTTAAATCTGAACCACCTATAGATTTCTCATTACTGAACCTCACAAAAACACCTTTCCATGGATTTTGTAACTGAAATTCTTGACAAACTGGATACCAGAATTACTCACCAGGAAACTATTGTCCAAGGCAACCTAAAGCCAAGTTCTGAATCCCTCCTTCCGCTGCCTCCTCAAATCCTAATTAGCCCTCGCCGGTGTCGTTGATCTAGGACTTTTAACAAACACGTCTTCAACATCCTCCCACATTGAATCATCGCCAACTTCCGGCTTCGCCCAACCAATGAACGATTACTATGCTTTAAAACAACAATGAGTGTGGAGAGGGTTTGATCTTGAAGAAAGAGAGAGGGGTTTGTTGGGTGAGAGTGGAGGTGGGGGTTTTGCGAGTGGAAGGGGGGTGTGGAGAGAAATTTGATTTTTTGTTTTGGGTTAGAAGTGTGATTTTAAAGATGGGTACTGATTGGAATTTTGAAAATTTTAAAAACTGAGTAAAAAGAAGTTTTTGAGGTACCAATAAAAGCTCTCTTAAAATATGTCACTTGCATGTATCTATGACAATGTGACAAAAGCATCCCTCGCCATCCTCCCCATTATCTTCCCTCTTGACATCATTAAAGAATATGTCACTTGCATGTATCTATGACAATGTGATAAAAGCATTTATTCTAACTCATGTGACAAAAGCATTTATTTTGACCCACCCATGTGACAAGATACCTAGCATGTTAAGCTAAGAAGCATTTGTTCCATGACGCATGATGATAAATCGAGCAATCTTCATTCTCTGACCATATAGATTAGAAAAGCTCTTAAAATCAGTTTCATTCTCTCTTTGTTTTTTTAAAGACTTTCCAAGAAATAACATTTCCCTCTATACACTTCATCCTTTCCTCATACTCTTCTATTCGATCTCATCATGCTAGTTCTGTCAACGCATCTTCCATCTACGTTATTTTCTGGTCGAACCAAAAAAATATCAATAGATTACGATTCTTCCAACTAAACTTCAAGTTCTTTTCTCTCCTTTTAGCCATTTTCATATCTTCCCCTCAACTCTCTCCTATGTCTCAATTGATCTACATGACAACAAAACAACTATTCCCCTTAGATCACTTTTTTCATATTCATTCATCTTTTTCCATTGGAAAGCCTTAACCTTGTTCTTTTGTTCTTGTTTTATTTTTTTCTTCTTGTAGGTGAAGAACCATTAAAGAACACATTCCAAGTGGTCATCTCTCTCTACCTTTCTCTTGAAATGTGTTCTTCAATGCAAGTTGTCAATAACATTAGCTCCCTTAAATTCCAAATGTATCTTGGTCACGGGACATGGATATTTGATTATCTCAATGGACCGAATACGGATATCTAATATGTATTCGGTCCATTTACAATCCTATTTAGTTCAAATCAATTATGTTTCGGAACCACTTTAACTCCAACGAGCAGGTTCTGCTTAACTCGTGACCGTTTCCACCCATTTCAAGGGGTTGTTATCACTCACTTGTCACACTGCTCCTCTCATCACCTCAACCTACTCTCTTTCCTTTCTGTCCTCACTTCCTTCTTTGACTTCTTACAGGTTTCTAAAAGAGAGGTAGAGAGAGATAACCTGAAATGTGTTCTTCAATGACCCTTCGCCTACAAGAAAAAAAAAAGACAAGAACAAGGTTAGGGCTTTCCAATGGAAGAAGATGAATAAGTATGAAAAAAATAATCCAAAGGGAATGGTTGTTTTGTTTTCATGTAGCTCAAATGAAACACATGAGAGAATTGAGGGGAAGGTATGAGAATGGTTAAAAAGAGAAAAACAAACCTGAAATTTAGTTGAAAGAATCGCAATCTATTGATATTTTTTTGATTCGACTAGGAAATAACGTAAACGGAAGATGTGCTGGCAGAACTAGCACGATGAGACCGAATAGAAGAATACGAGAAAAGAATGAAGTGTATGGAAGGGAAAGTAGTTTCTCGAAAAGTCTTTAAAAAAAAACAAAAGAGAAAATGAAACTGACTGTGGGAGCTTTTTTGACTTGTATGATCAGAGAAGGAAGATGGCTCGATTTATCACCATGCGTCATGGAACAAATGCTTCTCAACTTAGCAAGCTAGGTATCTTGTCACGTGAGTTGGTCAGAATAAATGTTTTTGTCACATGGGTCAAAATAAATGTTTTTGTCACATTGTCATAAATACATGCAAGTGACATATATTTTAAGGGAGCTTTTATTGAAACCTCAAAAACTTTTTTTTACTGCTCCGTTTTTAAAATTTTCAAAATTCCAATAAGTACCCATCTTTAAAATTACTGATGCAAGATAATAGAAATGATACCTAAGTTGATGTAGAATGATAGCCAAGAATATAAATAAAACCCAAAGTCATGTAGCAGAAACAATAAAAGAGAAAAAGTACAGATAAAGACCTGATTTGAAGCTTTTCTAAACCCAAAACAAGGGATTTTGGCTTCCACCAAACTTGCATAAACCTAAGGAATCCACCTTTAGGAAAAACCACTATTGGTGTTTAGACTTCACAAATGAAGAACACACTAACCAAAAACTAGAAAGCAAGAAAATTCTTTATTCATCAATTTCATTCATTCATTCATTGTAAAATTATGGAGAGGGGTTGCCTTTA
>JAOXJP010227594.1:0-11274 GCA_025762735.1 Platanus orientalis | reverse complement strand
CCCCCACAATATATAAAAAGGCACTTAAATAAGCAGTGTCGAAAAACTGCCCCCCCCCCCCGGCCTAACACACACAACCCCACAGCCCCCTTAACCCATTACACCCTTAATGAACTTGCCCCAATCCCTCACGAGGCTGCCATTCCCCACATCCTCTAAAAATTCTAGCCCAAAAAATCTCTTTTTCTCTTTTATTGAAATCAGATGGTAAGCTTCCCCTTTGCCTCCGAGACAGCCCAACTAGCATGGTCTGTGGGTCTACAAATATCAACCCCACGTGCTGGAAGGGTCAACACCCTTGCATTCCAATGCCTACTTCACATATTCTATCTGTCTCTCTTTGAACTCTTAATCTATACCAACACTTTCTGTTCCATCTGCAATGGTGGTTGAACAACTGGGACATAGATTTAGGCGATCATCTGGGAGTCACTATTTATTCTCAAGGTGGTCAAGTTATCTCAACTTCTCCAAGAATTGGAGCTAAGAACTATCCATTCATTCAAACCATTATGTTCAATTATCGAAAAAATAAAATCCATTCTACAAACAATAAAAAATGAAAAATTCTAGCTTTCATTTCACATTGAAGTTTCTTAGTTACTAGAAACAGCTGCAGCACCCAGCTGCAAGCAGAACAAGGTCATGCATCAACTAATTTCAAGCAGAAAATTGTTCAGGCAACACAGAATTGCGTCAAACATGATCTACCATGAAAATACCTCTCTGATGGGAACCAAACAGCTGGCCACGTGAATGATGAGCTCAAGACCTACAACCGCAAGCCTAAAAAAGATAAAAGACACCTCACCTGTGAGCCCCAGATTACTCACTTAGTGGTCCCATGAGTTGGTGTCAGATTATGAATGTTTTTCCTAGCAGGCAGCTGGGTTCTATAAAGTTTTCATGGTCTGCAGCTTGCTTAAATCTATTTTCTCCTAGTTTTTATCGTGAAATTCTAGTAGAACTGGAATTGGAGTGAACACTTTAGCAGTGCAGTTGTATGTATGGGTGTCAAAATCTTCTCTTTTTTTTTCTTCTTCTTTTGATCGATAAAGAAAATCTTAAGAAAAAAAGAAGGAATGCATGAAAAATACATTCCAAGGCTAGAAGCCCGTCCTAACAGAAAACAAGCGATTCCCACTCATAGAATTTTACATCAAGAAACAAGGGAAAACAGGAAACCCAACAAAACAGTAAGGACGTGGCTCTTCTGGGTACTTCACACTGTGCAGTTATTCCTTTCCGACCAAATGGTCCAGCAAACCACAAAAGGGAAACAGTGTCATAAAATCTTTCCCCTTCTTGACAGGTCATTTGATGTAGAACTAGTGTAGGGAAAGGTTATGGATGTGTGGGTAATAGACCACAAGAAACCTCAAAGACTTATATGTGTGGGGGGCAGCTAGAGTGTATCCGTGGGGGATTTAAAGGTTGGAACTAAGTCAAATCTAGGAATGGTTTAAGGATTAAAACAAAACCAGAATTTTGGTTAGGTAATAGGCAGAAAATCAGTAGGCTTAAAGACACAAATTAGTGGATTAAACAGGGTATGAAATTTTACTTATCAAAAAAATAAAACAGGTTTGAATTTGGAGGGAATATTAAAACAGGAAGTGAAATAAGTAGAAGAAGAAAGAATATGTCGGTTAGAGAGAAGAAAGGGAGATGGGGAGCCCACAGCTACAACCCAAAATAGAGAGTGAGAAGATAGAGGGGTCACAACCCACACATCACATTCCAAATTCAAATCTTCATAATATTCACTAATTTCTGTATTCAGTCGTGGATGTCGTTATAGGCTCACATCATGTTTGAAAAGACTCCTAATCTAACTAAAATCCCTAATTTCTAGGACTCCTTTTTGTAAACCAATTTTTCTAACCAAAAAGACTTCTAAAATAAAAATCATATTTCTAATAGAATTCTTATTAAAAGACTCCTAACAATTCAAGACTTTATGGGGCTGTTGACTAGACATAATTGGGCTCCACTTTGACTCTTAAACACTCATAAAAATAGCCAACACTAGAGTTATATGACCAAAACCCATAGTGGGCACCATTTTGTTGACTTTAACAGTCTAAAAGAGGCCAATTTTGTGACTGTTGTACTCTACATAAAACCTCTAATTTTATAGCAACTTTGCCTTATTACATGGAAACCCCTTAAACATAAATAAACCCAATAAAAAGCCTTTGACAATCAATATCTTATTACATATATATACCCACCATAAAACACTAAATAAACCCACATAAATTACATAATTTAAATTGGATCCTCTTGTGAGGGGGCACATAAATGAGACGCATTATGTTGCCCACATCATCATCAAAAGGAGACACAGTAATAGCTATCATTGCCCAGTTTAGTTTTACTATATGTAGGAAAGCTTTTTTAATTCAATCAAGCTGTTGTTTATTCATTAAGGAGTTATTTATTGACGTAATAGTATTTATTGAAGTCCTAGTAAATCGATCGTTATCCGTAAAAAAAAATAAAGTTGAGAAGTCAATAATTACTTAGAATTCACATAGTTTCATTGTTGTCATAAGTGTCAAGCGCCCCCTATAGAGTATATAAAAGGGTTGCCTCTATGTATTTCTAAATATTATAATATTTTCATTACATAAAAGATTAAAGCTTTTTGCTTAGTTTTGTGTGGGTTTATTCCACATGTTTTTATCCTTGAGAATTATATTCTTCATCGAACGCTTGGTTGGGAATTGATTTTTTCCAATCCCTCTAAGGCACTTGTATCCATGTTTGTACAACATTTCTTCCAACAAGGGGGGCTCTAGAGACCATATGATCAAGACTCGCTCTGTTGTTCCTGGAATCTGCATTTTTGAAGAGATCTCAATGATTGGGAAATCAATGAGGCCTCTAGGTTGTTGCAAAGATTGGAGGAAGCTAACTTGGGAAGCAATGGTGAGGGCAGGCGCCTATGGAAAGGATCTGACCAGGAGCCTTTTTCAGTAAAATGTTGCTTTCTCTCTCTGATTCTAGTGACTAGAAGCTCTTATCCAGCTAAGCTCTTGTGGAAATCCGTGGGCCCCTTCTAAGGTGGCCTTCTTCTTATGGTTGGTGTATGGTGAAAAGGTCCTAACCACAAATTGTTTAATCTCTAGAGGCATGCAGATCCTGAATTGATGCTCGATGTGTTGTAGCGATGCCAAACCACCATATTTTTATTTATTGTCCTCTAAGCCTGCCAAATCTGAGCTGCTGTTGTGCTACAGCGTTTCCACACTGTTTGTGTTACCCTGAGAACTATGGTGGATCTCATTGACTTGTGGATAGGCGGCCTAGGTATCTCCTTATCTTCTAGAGGTAAGATTATCTGCAATTTTTCCCATTTGTGGTTGTTTGGTGCTTATGGACTGAGCGCAATACCAAAATTTTGAAGGTACCTCAATTCACTTGGCAAAGCTGCTAGATATCATATTCTCAAAGATCTTTGCGGGGTTTGTCATTCCTTCTTGTTCAGGGGGATTGTTTGTCATCCCTTCTTGTAGTTCTCTTGCTTCTTGCTGTACTTTCTATTTTCTGGGGTTTGTACTGCTCATACACCCCTTTTGTTTGTTCTCCCTTGTCTTTCTTTCTAAAACAAATTACTTTCTCCTTTTAACTCCTTGAATATTTTTTCCAAAATCTGTATTCTTTCAGTTATATTACAGGAACCTTTGTTTAAATTGCTTCCACTTGCAAATTCAATTGAATTGTCATTTTTTAACTCCAATTTATGAGAAAATTTAATCCCTTTGATTGTACTGCATCAACCAACAACTTCATCTTACTATTCTTTTCTTTCCTTTTTATTTGTATCCATTTTCCCTCCTCCAATGTGTGAATGGTATTAAGGTGCATGAGAAGAACAATTATAAAATACTCAAAAACCATCAAAAAAGCAACACAAACTTGTTTAAGACCTTTGGGTGTGATGCCAAATTGCCTATATGAACTCCAGCCATAAATCTTTTCCATTTGAGGAAGATCTATCCTATTTTTGCCTTATCTGCATCGTAACACCTAATCCAAAATCCAAGGATCGTTGATGCAACTCCAACATGTATCTGCCGGCGAAAATTTACAAAGAATGGATGGCTTAGCCACCAAAGAAAAAGGTAAAAAGCAAGGGAGGGTACGAAGAAGTATCATGACCATGCAAAGTCAGCTAGAACTCAGGGCAAACTACAGATTCTATAGGCGGGGTCATTCTAGAAGAATGGTCTGATTTCAGAAAGCAATGAACTCAAAGATCCTCCCAATAAAAAAATTCCAAATATTTCTTGAAAATAACACCAAATATACCCATAATCTAAATGACCCTTTCCCTCAAGTATCAGAAGGGAGGTGAAGAAGCTGGACACCATAGATTTTGTGTAGTTCCATATCATGCAGACCTTGCTACAAACTCCATATTCAACCCAAAGGACCATAAGGTCAAGAAAAACTTATGAAACCATAAGTTCAATTGTTCTCTGTCCATCATTTAAAAAACAATAAAAGAAAAAACAACACCTTAGAAAAGGGAGGGTGTAGATTTTGCTGAATCTCAAAAAATTACCCATTAGAAAGAAGAGAACCTTTATTGAAATTTTTAGAAGACAATATAGAGTCCAAATCCTCCCAATAGCAAGGAGTAAGATAAGAGACTAAGAAGTATAAAAGTGATGCAGACAACATGATGCGTCTCATGTATGTACCCCCTCACAAGAGAACCTTATTTAAATTACGTAACTTATGTGGGTTTATTTAGTGTTTTTTTATGGTTATATTTATGTAATAAGGCATTTATTGCCAAAAGGTTTTTATTAGGTTCTTTTTGTTCAAGAGGTTTCCATATAATAAGGCAAAGTTTCCATAAATTAGGGGTTTTATATAGAGCACGACAGCCATAAAGTTGGCCTTTTTAGACTACTAAAGTCAACAAAATAGAGTCCACTACGTATTGGTCGTACAGCTCTAGTGTTGGCTATTTATGGGACTCTTAAAGAGTCCAAGTGGGGCCCAATTTTGTATATTCGACAGCCCCATAAAGTCTTGAGTTGTTAGGACTCTTTTAATAGAAATTTTATTAGAAATATGATTCTTATTTTACAAGTCTTTTTAGTTAGAAAAGTTAGTTTACAAAAAGGAATCCTATAAGTTAGAGATTTTAGTTAGATTTGAATTTGGATCGCGATGTGTGTGAGTTGCGACCCCTCTATCTTCTCCCTTTCTTCTGTGCATAGTAGCCGTGGGTTCCCCATCCTCAACTCCTCCTTCTCTTATTCTTCCACGAGTAAGTGGTCCTTCCCCTACCATCTCTCTTTCTTCTCTCTCTCCTCTCTCTCTCTCTCTCTAATTGACATATTCTTCCTCTCTTTCTTCCTTTCTCTCTCTTCTATTTTTTCACTTCTTGTTTTAATATTCCCTCCAAAGCCATACATGTTTTCACTTGATATCATTCACTTTATCCTCATTATCCGTTTGGAACAAACCCCATTAAGACTCTTTACAGTCCCAAGATTTAGCAATCAATATACCCTATTTAATCCACTATTTTGTGCATTTAAACCTATTGATTTTCTACTTATTACCTAACCAAAAATGAGGTTCTGTTTTACTCCTTAAACCATTCCGAGATCTGACTTAATTCCAGCTTTTAAAACTAGCAGACCCCCACGCATATCTCTCTCCTAGATTTCTTTCAATCCATTGCCCACAAGTACATAGCCCTTGCCTACGCTTGTTCTACATCAAAAAGCCATCAAATTGATCAACATAACTCAATATGAAAGTATACTATTCAAGCTATTTAAGCGCAACAAGCTTGCTAAAGTCTCCCATAACAAACAACTATTATGGAACCCTAAAACATAATCATCACATGAAAATCTCAATGCCAATCCAAACAATGCTGAGAGCTGCACACAGTATGTACTTATAATACATCTTAACAGAAGTAGCATGAGTCTGGGTGTTGTGATAGTCTATAATACTTATACTTGGATCCAAAACAGCAACTTAATGAAGAGGATCTATAATACTAGTCAACTATGCCCAGTGGTGCCGCATTCATGATACTCCATCCATCTATGATGAACTTGCATACCTTTTTCTCCACACTAAACTTTAATATGTAAGATGTTAGTATCAGCCAGTCCTTTTCTTCTTATTTAAGAGTTGTAAGGATCCCTTGAACCACATTAAAGAAAAATTCATCTTCCTTGTGGTCATCTTCTTGCTCTACATCAGTTGCATCAACTTCCACACGGTCTCAACACACTTGCATCATTTCATTTCACTGTTGCTTATTTGAGAAGTGTTGCTGTGCATCCCTCAGCCATTTTACCTCCACTTAGAAGCGCTCAACCTTGCCATTTAGTAATAGGAGGTACTGTATTTTCCTACTGCCCCACATCAGGAGCTCTATGAGCTGCTGTTTCCCTGGCTTAAGAACCAAACTGTCCAAACATGAGATACTTCAGCTGCTGCACCATCATAAAGGCCATATAAAATGCATTAAAAATGTTGTTCAGTTGCAATGTATTCATCTCTCCTCAAAATTCAGCCCGAAAACCAATTCTAACTCAAGAAAGAGTTTGATGGTCATCCTCTGAAACTAGGCAATGCAACACAAGCTCTTTAAACAGCTCCATAGACACTTCTTTTCTTTTCTTTTCTTTTTTTGACAAGGAAGGTCCATATACACAGTTACTATCATACACTCTTTCAAAACTAGCTAAGCATGAGGTTGTCTTGATAATCCAGAGGCATATATTTCTCCTTCAACTTCAGCTTCCTCCAATGCACCATCAGTGACTGTCCCAACTTATAAACATGGTCTTCAACACCTCCACCATATTCTTGTGTGCCATGTAAGCTTCATCTTCACAAAATGGACTCCTCCCTCTATAAGTATAGAAACTACATTTCTACATGTATGCCATAGATTTTTTGCTTATAAAAGAGATACTTAGACCAAGAATATATTCACAAAATGAATCTTCCTATTCAGAGTCCATTATTATATTTGTAATGTGTCTATTTTGCATAATCCCACTCATACATTATTACATTTTTTGAGTGATGTTTTATTTTCCAAAAATATGAGTCATAAAAACATGCCAAAAACCATCACAAAAATGAGTTTCCATGCAACATGAACCCATATTGGGACAGGTGGTTGAATTCCCTAACTAGAACAATAAAAACATGTCAATCAGATAGGTAGATAAGTTAAAACTTCAGTCTTTCTAGGAGTGTGTCAATTATGTAGCTTCCAGAAAAGCAATGACATTTCTATGATTCGAGGGGGGGGGTGGGGCTTGGAATGTTTCCTTGAGAAGAAATTTAAATGATTGGGACTGGGATCATTGGCTTAGGTTTTTGGGTCAGTTAGAGGAGTTTAGGATTAATCCCGGGGTGAGGGATAGTTGGGTTTGGGAGCTTTCTAAGTCTGGTGGTTTTACTGCCAAATCTTTTTACGATAGCTTGCCCACTGGTCCCCTTTTAAATTTCAGCTGTGATTTTATTTGGACCTTGGGTATTCCATCAAAGGTCAAATTCTTCCTTTGGCCTGTGATTCTAAATAAGATTCTTACTCTTGATCACTTAAAGCATCGAGGTTGGAATTTGGCAAATAAGTGTATGTTGTTCATCCATTGTCAGTTGGTGAAGAAGGTTTGGATGTTCTTTCTTGCTTATCTTAGCATTCCTTGGGTTTTCCCTTTCAGTTTCAAGGATCTTATCAATGGCTGGTGGCTTAAAGAGTTGGAAGGCATTCTTAAGAATATTTGGTTGGTTCTTCCAAGTGCGTTGGGTGGTTTGGAAAGAGTAGAATAGAAGTATTTTCGAGAACAAGGCTATGCCCTTTGATAGTCTTTTAGTGTGGGTGTTTGAGCTTGTTGCTGATTGGGTGTCTTTGTCTAAGGATTTTGAGGAGGCGGACTAGCTCGACTTCTGCCGAGATCTTAGCTGATTTTGTTCTGTCCTTTTTTTTGTTTGTTGTGTTGTTTGGGTGCCGTTCACCTTGCTCGTGAACTGCCAATGCCTTGTTTCTGCACTCTTTTTTTGTTGTTGCTCTTTGTTCTCTTGGGGTTTCGCCTTTTCTGAATATATTGGTACCTTTTTCAAGACAAAAAAAAAAAAAAAAGCAATGACATAAAACATCTTCCTTCGTACATGAAGAAGAAAAGAAAGATAAATGAGTTTACTTGGTTCTAATTATCGTTCTGTGGAATAGACAAAAATTAATTTCCATGGACATCCTTATTTGACCATTGGAAATCTCTCTGTAATCTGGAAATTTCCTCTACCTTACAGATGGTAGGAAATGGAAAAATGTGCAGTTAAAAATAGCCAAAATGACTGATTGAACCATTGCAGGAGCAATTTTTTCAGCCCACAATAAATTATTGTGGAAAAACCTTAACACAAAATAATTTTTTTAGGCCTTAAACCTACTAGTTTTATCGTATAATGTTAAAATCCCAGAATAATTCGCAACAGGTGAACCTGAGTACTTTAAGGGGATGGCAATGCATAAAGAATACACATGCCAAAACAAAGTTATTACGAGTCCATGAATTTCTAACCAATCCCACACCCCGTCCAAAGTTCACAGAAGTGAGGATTTTATATCATAGGTCCAAAATCATCACACGAGACCATGGTTTCTCAGAGCCATGCATCCAATTACTGACAAACCTAATCTGAGTCTCTTTCTCAGCTTTACCTTCCACTTTGCCAACCGGCTTTAGCCCATTTAAATCAGCAACTTATGACCTAGCTACCAACATCCCACTAGTGCATATGAGTTCACACCAGACACAAACAGTAACTTCTGGTAGAGGTGGCAAACAAACAATGGATATCTACCGTTTTGCTAGCTCACATTAAATCCAATAAACTGCAAATAGAAAAGCAGAAGTGATACAAGATAAACAAAAATGAGTAGCAATAGCCCCAAGTTAATACACAAGCTTCCTAGATGGTCCAGTCATACAAGATTGGAATAACATATATAAGCGCTAGTGAATCACAATGTAACGCAATTGATTCACCAAGAAAATCCATATTCATCATAAAAGAAATACTAGCCAAAGAACCTGTGTAAACACGGGTAAGTAATTTAGCTTTAATTATACTTAAGGAAAATAATTAAAATACAAAGGAAAACATGAAAATATTAATTCAGAAAATTTATGGAAGAGAGATTTTAGGAAAGGAATTATAGGAGATTAGAGATTAAAATTTTAGGAAAAAATATAAGACTTTAGGAATTAAAATTTATGGATTTTGAAAGAGAAGAGAGTTATTTTTTAGACGGAAACAAATGAAAGAGATATTTTAGGACTGAGTTATAGAGGGAGTGAGAAAGATGGGAGAGATTTTAGGAGAAAATATATGGAGCAATGGAGTAGTGGGACGTAGAAGGATAAGCTAGGAAATATTAGGAAGAGATTTTAGGAGAGAAATATGGAGGAATAGAGTAGTGGAACCTGGAGGGATATATGGAATAACTTTCACACATGTGTTGGCAAAGAAACCGTGTGAATTAAAGCAACTGGGCTGTCCACATCAGCACCAGTTGCTTTAATATATAATATATCACTCATCTTAAAGGAAAATCCTAGCTCCCATTTACCCTGTGGAGGACGTATCCAGCTCCTTCTTGGACAAGGTGATCGTTATCATTGAAACATGACGGGTAGTTTCTAGGCTGCAATAGAAGAGAAATATATCACCGCCCATATTTACCATACTAACACCTAGTAAATCATAAACTTCAAATCACAAAATAAAATCTTTGCGTACTTACGGAAGTAAGCCTTCTTCCAGCGGCTCCCACACGTCTGTTATATCAATAGATCCAATTGTTGTGTTCTGATGCATACCAACAATCCTCCTCTGAAAGAGGGAGATGCAGATTTATTACACATAACAACAAAGAAAACCACTCTTTATAAGGAAAATCAAAAAAGATAACAAAAACAAAGACACCAGCCAAATTCTGCAGAAACTTCACCAGTAACCCACCTTAATTAATTCAGCGATCATCACTGTCTTGTTGATGGCTCTCCCCATGGCTTTAAGAACAATTTCATTAGACCCCTTGTCCTACAAACAAAAACATGGTCAAATAAAGATGTTTGATGTCTCAACTTCACTTATGATAATCTTGATTGCAAACCTTGTGGATAATTGCGTTGACATAAGAGAAAAATATTATTATGAAATGGTTGAAATAAATAAAATTATATGTAAGGTCCCTAAAAAAGGAGAGTGGGATGCATAATGCACTCTCTACTGCTCTATCCAATGTTTCGGTTTATTCCCCAAATTTTACTTCTTCTATTCTTCCTTTGCCTTTATCAAGTTTTAACCCTTTGACAACAAAGAAACAAGGCTAGTCATTCACAATACTTGCTTGTATTTTCTATATGTTTTAGCTTAATAGATAGGGATTTAAACATAAGAACATAGGTGTCTAGTATTAGCTACCAGAACAAGAAGATCCAAATCTTTTAAAAAATTAAAGTGAGAAAGACAAACTCATCATATATATATATATATATAAACAGTAGCCTCACGCCCCTTTCTCTCTCATCCATGAGGACACTCTTATGGAATTTTTTGTTCCTAAATTTTCCAAAAATACCCTACATCCCTTTCTCTTCTAATGTCTCTCTCCCCATCAACTCTTTCACATCCCTAAAATCTCTCACCCCCTATAATCTCTCTCCCTAAAATCTATCCCTATAATCTCTCTCCCTATATTACCTATTTATTCATGCGATTTCACTTCAATCCAAGAAAGAATCCTAGCATCATACGTCAATCTTCTCTTCCAACTCAAATGGAAAGAACTTCATGTTAGGAATGTTTATGTGATAAAACCTCACAAAAGATCAATTAGAGAAAACATAAAAGCCTAAAAATAATCAACTACATAAAACATAATGAGAAAATGGAGAATAAATGACCATGGATAGAAGATGGAGATGTAAGTGAGGGGGTTATTGATGGGTGAGGGTGGAGGCAGAGTATCGCAGAGGCTGTTATAACAGCTTTTCGAGTGGCCAAGTGAGAGGGGGGTCAGTAGTAAGGGGATCGGCTGGTGGTGTTGCTGCCCTGGGATTTTTTCTTTTATTTTGTTGTAAGCCATTCTCATATGCTTTTTGGGAATCTGGCACTTTTACATAGTGTTATCTGCAGTTTAAATATGTTCTTCAATCTGCACCAAGTCCGATCAACACTAATATGATTACCAATCCCACA
>JAOXJP010227593.1:0-11274 GCA_025762735.1 Platanus orientalis | reverse complement strand
TATATAATTTTTTATAGCTAGACTTGTCAGAATTACTTGAAATTTGGTACACATGTTCCTTATAGAGGTCAGAATCAGCCTGCAAATTTTCAGATTTTTTTGATGCATGACCAAGGTATTTTGGTAATTTTCGAGTTTATGTCAAGAAATTACAGAATTACCCTTTTTGAGTCTTTTTCCATATTTTCTTCTTCTTTTCTGTTCCTTTTCAGTCTAACCTCCATTCTACCATTCTACCATTCTATTTCTTGATTTCCCCTATTTTGTGGCTACTTGATTGCTTTACAATTCAATTATTGAAATATCTTGCTTCCGCACTTTGAATCTCATAATTATTTGAGCCTCTTAGAATTGTCCTACATCAAATTTTGGTATTAGAGCCAGGTTTCAGCTGGTTCCATTTTAGCTGGGGCCTTGAGATTTTATTGAGTTAGTCTTTAGTGGGTACAAGATATAATACAGACTTGCAGGAGTATGTTTTCTACCAAGGAAATCTCTTCTTTATAGTTGGTGCTGTTGAAGTTTTGGTTCAGAGGCTATCTTCTGGGAAGTTCTATCAGATTACCTAATTTCTCCTGGAGAATCTGAACCTAAGCAACCAGTCTTTGAGTCCAGCTTCCATCCCAGCTACTAGAGTCATCATCAGCATCCTACAGTCCTTCGTGGGCTGTCTACTAGAAATTGAGACCAACTAAAGATTACTTTTCAGGTTTCCAGAAGCTATATACTAGAAGTCAGTCCATCCTGTAGTGTTGCTGATCATTCATCCTCTTCAAAACTGATCTTTTATGTACATATACTACTGACTGGAGAAGTGTTACCCGTGAGTTTGCTGTTCCAGAAATCATTACAAAAGTTTTGCTGCTCCAACATCTTATAGTGCTGCTGCTCATACACTCTCCAGCATTAGGATTTGCTCCTTATTTATCTGCTATGAAATTCAACTTTACAGGCATTCGACAGTGCTATTCCTTGTACTCACAGAAGTGATACATGCCATTATTGCTAACTGTACTAGAAGGTAACACTATATGGCTGCTTAAGAGGTCTTACAAAGTTGATCTTCAACATAATATTGACTACTGTCCAGGGTTCCAATACAGTGGCCATACCCTCTTTTCTGTTACAGACTGTGATCTGCCCATTTCTTATATACTCTTGTGGTTCCCCACTTGGTAACAGTCCAGCCTGTGGTCAGGCCCATGTTAACCAATATCCGGTTCCACTTGTCATCCTAAGTGCAGTTTTGTCATTAGCTATAATTGGCTGTACTTTTGAGCTATTAGTGGTTTGCTGTACTTTGTTGTTCGAGTACACCACAGTGAGAGGTTTATGAATATATATATTGGTTTAGACCTGCTGTGACTGCTGTTGTCAGTACTTACTAATCATTTTATGCTACTTTGGTGCTGTCCACGAAGCCTCCTGATAAATGTACTTCCTTTGCTACTCAATATACCAGATGGTTATTACTCTTCAGCTAGCTGATGGGGTTTAAGGTTAAGTACCCTTTTACTTTCCCTCATGGAAAGCGTATTGTGGTCATAGTTAATGACCAATATGAGGGTGATTACATTTCATACGACATGGTAGAGAGGCTTTCGACGCATCCTAAGGTAGGAAGATTTTGCTTTCATAAAGATGAACACTTTATTATTTAGTTTGAAAGTGGGAAGTACAGTAATAGTGTGGAGTGCTTTTTGCGTGAAGGCATTTTCGAGGGTTATCAAGTGATCCTAGGAAAGAAGTGATTGGATGAGAGGAAGACTTCATTCAACCAAGTATCTAATACTCTTCGGATTTGTGATTGGGGAGTATATTATCAGATTTCAGTCAGACATTTTGATGCGGGATCGCTTATTTTAGACCAATCAGATCAGAGCGAGCATGATGATGCTATAAAGATGGCAGATAAATTGCCTTTCCTACTTGACTCAACTGAGGAACGATTTCAGGAGATCTAGGGCATATTTGGTAGACTTCTCCAACTTTCTCCTCAACAGAATAGTGCAATTGAAAAACTAGAGGCTTCAGGAATGTGAAGCTAATATTACAGAGGAAGACAGTAGTATAGAAAAGACCGAGGTAGTTAGTGATGAGTGGTTTGATGAGTTATCAAAGTCTACAGATTCATGTCTCCTTGTTGCCCCGGTTTGTGATCCACCATTTGATGATGCCCCAATTCTTGTTCTGATTAAGATCCAAGTCACTCCTACGTATGTACATGTTCTTGACTCTATGGTGATACCAGAGATTGCTACCCCAGTCCAGATTTAGCAAGATGAGTACAAGGAGGTGTATCCGTTATCGGTTGCTTCTCATGAGCTAGTTACCTACTCTGAAGTTTTTCTCATTTCAAACATTTGTAAGAGGACCTGTTTGCACTATAACTTGATCATGGGTGGATTTAGTATCTGGCTATGTGGATCGAGTTTCTTGACCTTGTTATTCCTTTCCCTTTATAAAACTCAAGGTTGAGTTTTGTTTTGAACAAAGGAGGTTTGATGAGGACATGGGAACAAGGTGGGGCCCAGACATGGCCATCATCTATGATGCCTTGGATAGGGAAAAATTGGCGATTCATCATCAGTTCCCCATTGGAAGAGGTACTAGAAGATTATAAATGGAAGGTGGAATAATTAACTCCTTAACACCTTGTATGCAACAAGTAATGACCAATTTAATTGTATCATTTTATTTTTTGATAAATTTAATCGTATCAGTAGCACATTAAATCATAGCATGGGCTAACTGTAATCCCCTACTACTATATATGTTCCACGTCCTGCAATCCTTAATGGTTTGTTGAATTTGATAATCCTAAGTGGTTTGAATAGGGTTATTAGGGATTGGATTTTCCCATCGTTCAGGGGTTTCCTAAGTCCTAAGAAGTAGTTTTCATATGGACCTATCGTGATCCCACCTCACATAATCTGCTTCCTTGTTCTTCTAATTGGATGTTACTTTGTAGATATTTGGAAATGCAGCCCTTAAAGTAGACTCCTCACACCAGAAATCCTCCCCGAATAGTCTCCTAAGGCTATTCTCAACCTTCAAAATATGATCTTCCTTGAATGAACTGATATGCTTTATAAACCTTTCCACTTGCCCCACCCATTTGTGGAAGATACTTCTTGACTTTTCCAATTACTAATGGTTCCATACTTTCTTCAGTGATTCTTTTACATAGTGCTCCTTCCACCCCATAATGCCACAACCGCTTGCAAAGGACAACCTTGTAATTGATGATGGCTGAAAGATTGATACCCTTGGTCACCTGTTTACAAACTTTATTCCAAGCTACTAGATGAATGCTTGCTGAAACCCTCGGATCCTTTTCACAAAAAGTCCCTCTGTAGTTGTTCAATTCTTGTTGCCACTGGACCAGAAAAAGTGAGAAGGGAGAGAAAGTTAGTTGGGATATTCACCAAGGAAGCCTTAAGAAGTATTACGTTACCTCTTTTGAAAAAAAAGAACCTTTCCTTCCTGAGAGACACCTTTAAAGTTTTTCAAGCATCGGATTCCATGTGTTATTTGTGTTTGAATGTGTATGGGGTATATATATGTACTTGAGGGAAGTTTTTTCTTTTTTCCTTATATTTGTATACTACATGGTACACTATCCTTGTACTAGTATAAATACCAATATACAATAAATCAAGAAGCATGTGGGAGGTCATTGATTCTATTGTTTGTGAGATTAACTCGTGGGTTTAATAATTGCTCCAGGAATGATATGGCTTGGGATTGTGTGTCTTGCATTTCGGACTGCAATGGTGCCAAACATGCTCCCTCTCTTGATTGGATTCCTCCGGTTGTTGGGAAATGTAAAGTGAACTTTGATGGAGCTTCGTTTGGAAATTTGGGGCCGACAGCTTATGGGTTTGTTGTGCAGGACTCACAAGGTCACATCATTGGGGCTAAAGGTGGGCCTTTAGAGAATAGTGGGGTTATTCTTGCGGAGACTATGAGATTGTTGGAAGGATTGAGGTTAGTGATAAGCAAGGGTGTTAGAGAGTGTATTATAGAAGGGGACTCCTTGATGGTTATCACCTGGAGAAGGGGGGCCAAATGTGGTTCGTGGAGGCTGCACCATTACATTTATAAGATTATGTTTCTTATAAAGGAATTGGATACCGATTTACATCATGTTCCTAGATCCCAAAACTCTTTAGCTGATAGGATCGCTAAGCGGAGTGTAGAGCAGCCTCATATGTTTGTAGGGGATTATTTGCTAGAGTGCTGATGTAGTTTTGTTTTTTCTTTTTGGTTTGTCTTTTGCAGTTGTATGGCTGCTTTGCATGTTTTTCCCTCTTTGTTCTTTTTAATGTATATTCTTTTTTATTCATTAAAAAAAAAAAAGTGATAGTAGAATGCACTCACATTTTTTCTCCCAAATGTATTCCCTTCTCTTCGCCTCCTCTTATATGAAACCCTAATTCCTCATTCGAAACCTTAATTTCTCCATTATCAACTATTTGCACCCAAAGGTAGTTTAAGGTAAGGGTTGAAAGCTATCCCACTCCACACCCAAGACTGAGCAAGGTGGGCCAAATACCCCACCCCATAAATAAGATAACACTCTTAGACTAGTTAAATTTCAACCTTGAGATTGCTTCAAAACATCTCAAGACACACCATAACATTCTGACCTGTCTCAATGAGTCTTTGCAGAATATCAATGTGTCATCAGAAAATTGAAGGTGTGACACTGATAGTCCAAAATCATCGAGGATCCTTTAAAAATTCCTCCTTCAACTGCCTTGAATATCAGCCTTTGTGAGAATAGAGAAAAGAGGACAGGGGATCTCCTTGTAAACCTCTTCTTCTTCTTCTTCATTTAATTTATGAACTTCCTTGAAAACTCTAGAGCTTTGAAAATATTCCATTGGTGAACCATTTAATGAGAAATGAGAATGAAGCTATGGGACTTATTGGAAGGGTTATTGAATAACCTTTCTAATGATAGCAATAATTGAGACTAGGCAGGTTTTAACATAAAAACTTAGGCCACAAGTATGGTGACAAAATTGTGAGTCTTGAAACATGGGCTTTAATTCCATGTTTTGAGTTTATCATGAATCAAGTGTTCTCTAGACTTTTCTTCTGCAGTTTGGTAGTTCTATCTGCATCAATATTTTTTTAATGAAGGGAATGTAAAATATCCTTTAGTTATGGATGCTATACATGCACTATTTGGTCAAATTTGGACCACTCAAATAAACTCAAGCTCAATTTAATCCACCGCAAAATCCAAGCTCACTCAACCCAAGCTACAATTATCAGCCCTAACATTTTGGGTTTGAGGTTGGTTACATTGATTTTGAGCTATTCTCCACAGTTACATTTGTAAATCAGAAGCTCTGAAGTTTATAAATCTATGATAATTGTCATTTTTGGTTTCCCTGTTAGAAAAATGCTCTATAGGATAAAACTACCAAAATAAAATTTTGTTTTTTAGGTAATTAAATAATCTACAACTATAAGAACTAGTGAGAAAATTAACACATACAACAAGGAATTATACAAGGCACTTTGATTATATCACCTGTAAAAACTTAATACACCATCAAAATATCACCTGTAAGCACTACTACATGGACATTTTCATATAAGGGAGGGATTGGGTTACCACTGGTGCCCCAATCCAAACCAACCTTGTTCAAGTTTGCAGTTCTAAACCTAAGCTCAACTTGAAGGCCGAATATCACTGCCTAATATCTGAGCAAAAGTTCAGGTTGTGAAGGGTGGGTTTGGGTTGCGCTTGACCCAAGTTGCACCACTAGCCTAATTTCAATGATATCCTGTGTGTGTCACACACACACACTAATGAAGGGATCCTGTTTTGACTGACAGTAGCTTTTCAGTGCATATTTGGCAAAGTATCTGTGTCTTTATATGACTCTGTGTGCATGGTTTCATGTCTGTGTATATCTATATGTAGAGGTTTTTATTATGTGATGGAGATTCTATATGAGTATCATGTGAATAAAAGGATACGTGGAAATGTTGCCTCAGTACCTAAAATATTGCAGTCCCTTATTGCGTGGAATGGGTTACGTACCCATGTCATAACACGTTGGATATGTTTTGGTCCGGCATCTCACTTCTGAGTTTCTCTATTTTCTTCTTTCCTTGCGCAACATGATTTACCATATACTATACATTATGAGCTCTATCTTTTCCTATGGAAAAACTTCTAGATGGACAATATAACATTGTTAAATTTCCAGAGAGAATTGGCAGTGGCAGGTTTAGAGAAAACCTTTGTTTTCCTTGTCTGCGTAACATAACAAACAAATGCTTGGCAGGTGAAAATCTCTCCTAATCAAGTTATCTTTCATAGGGATCTTCCTTAATGTGACAGTCCATTGATATAATGGTTATCTATTTTAGTGATCTTCCCTAATGTGGAGTCGATTGATATAATGCTTATTGTATGGAAGTTATGGAAGTTAATGATTTTCTTTACATTATTTAATTATGTGTTGCCAAGTCCACTTTTCTATATTGTTGGGTTCACTGCATCTGACA
Organism: Platanus orientalis; assembly: GCA_025762735.1. NCBI lineage: Eukaryota > Viridiplantae > Streptophyta > Magnoliopsida > Proteales > Platanaceae > Platanus > Platanus orientalis. The sequence continues at coordinate 4,740 of JAOXJP010227593.1, read as the reverse complement.
CTCTGTATCTGTCAGATTCTGACCGTGTCTGTACATTAATGTTCTGGGTTAATGTAACATGTTAGATCAGTGCAAGATTGGGTTGCATGCTTTTCTTGTATAAAGTCTAACTGAATATTCTCCTGAATGCTTAAACCACTGATTTGACATAAACATTATTTTTATTCTTCCTTTCAGCTCCAAGATACTGAGACAACTTCAGGGGAAACAGAGGTGAAATTTCAAGTGTCGAAGGATACACTAGGTGCCATGTTGAGATCAATGGCCTATATCCGTGAGCAGCTCTCAATTGTTGTAAGCATTCTGTCCTTCATATTATTATTATTATTCTTTATCAGAAAGAACTCAAAGAAGGTATTATATTAATCAAAGAAAAAAGAGGGGCGGGGGGGGGGAGATATCTCCTGATTGTAGAAAGAAAGGAAACAACTATAATAGAAAGCCCAAGCCTGATTTACATTTGTATAATTGAATCCTATTACACCCCTTTCCTTGAAAGCCCACAAGCAAACCTTCTCCTTAGCTCTCTTGTACACTTTTTAAGGAAGGCTCTGGATAGTTGTGGAAGACTAGGTTATTACATTCAAGCCACAGCGACCAACACACGGTTGTTGGAACCAATCTTCATATCTTTTTCCCTGTAGCACTGAGGGCTGCTGTTCTCCACCCTTGAAACACTATCATCTGAAAGTCTCTACACATCCCATACCATACTTTTCATGCATGAGGACAGTGGAGTAATAGGTGCAGGGAAGATTCTCCACTTTTGTATCATAGCATGCATATGTTTGTGAGTTACTTGCTTTTCCTTACTAGGTTGTACATTGTTGAGATATTTCCCATTAATGCTGTCTATAAGAAAAACTGAATTTTGAAGGCACCTGTTTATATTATCTCTCCTTTCAAGCATGGTTTTAAAAGTGACATATTTTTTATATTTGCATGACATATATCCATTTCCATAGGTACTGGCACGAAACCTACCTGTAATATTTCTCAAGACATTATGTTATATTTCATAGAGTTGGTTTATTCACTCAACATGGTATTAGAGCTATGTTAGGTCATGATTTCAAATCCCTGTGGAAGTAAAAGCATTCGCCTGGACATAGTATTGCACAAGTTGTGGGTTTGCACCTTGTTCCCCAAGTGTTCCCAAGAGAGAACAGTGTTCCTCTTTGGGGGGGGGGGTGTTGACCAATATTAATTCATGTATCTCCTAACACCTTAAGGTTTTGGGAGAGTTGGTTCATTCACTCAACATCATATTGTTTTTGACCAAATTATAGTCATATAAATACAATGTTTCAGTTGACATCTATGGAATTGTTACCAAATAATAACATTTGGATACCTAAATGTGTGACAATGCTTTCCTCTAATTTTATTTTATTTTTAATCTTTGAGCCCAATATTTGAGTTTTGTGGTTAAGATCAACCACTTTGTTATGATTTATGTTTTATTTGATTATATTTATATTTATTTAACGGCTTCGTATCCCATTTATGTGTATTTCCATTGAAAGAATAAACATGGATCGTCATATCTAAATTATTTGTTGACACTTACTTATTAGCTTTCATATAAAATAACTAAAAAAAAAAAATACCTGCATCCGTCAAGTCAGTACTTTTTGTGTCCTTTGTGTTTCTCAACTTATATGGTAATTTATAGTGATATGATAACATAGAATGTGCATTTATACTTATTTTATAAATCATCAATGGATATTTTCAAAGATTACACTCTCTTTTCAACACTTCCACAAGTTTTACAATATTTTGACCAATGTCTGACATTTTCAACATGTTTCTTATTTTCAAATGACCAACATTTCCTCTGACACTGATTTAAGCCTTACTTGCAAGGCATGTTGCTGTACTGGGAATTGGGATTTGTCCATTGGCTCATAACAAGATTGAACCGTGAACCTTCCTTCTGGACATGCAACCCAAAACATAGTGTCCTCTTGGTTTAGAAGGCAACTCGACTCCAACCTGGTCAGCAAGTACACAATTGCTGGAATCTCCCAATTAAATGCTGACCTCTTCAATGACAGCTGCCATACCACCCTATCTTGATTCATCACCATAGGCATATAGTCTGCAATTTTCAGTTTAGGGTCGGCTGCCAAGTTGAAAAGTTTTGGAAGATATTCTTTAAGAGAGCTTCCCTTAACACTCTGTCCTCGCAAAACCTGATTATCTGTCCATTTCACACCTTGTATCCAATGCCTATTTTGGAAACCAACATCTTTATAGTCCCCTAAAATGGGCTGCTACCATAAAGACCCCCCCTCACTTCTCTATGATCCCAGCCGTCTACTATGTCTTTTTTTCTTTCTGATGAATAGCTGTCTATGTCATACTTGGCTGCTATTACTTTTAAACACTCACTTTCTACCCTGTACCTGCATAGCCATTTACACAACAGGGCTTTATTTATCCCCATATTCGCCGAATACCCATGCCCTCTTTGTGCTTCGGAGTACAAGCTCTATCCCATGCTACTAAGTGCTAGCCTGACTACCCTTCCAAATTCTGCTGCATCTTCTCAATATTTTGGGCTCCCATCAGTGGAATTTGAGAATAGAGAATGTGCTATGATTTAAACGAAGAAGAAGAAGAAGAAGAAGAAGAAGAAGGTATTTAGAGAGAAATATGTATGGAGAGAGTAGTTCTCTATCTCTCTCTCTCATATATATATATAAGAATACAGGAATACATGGAAAGGGATATATATTTACACGTATACCTTATACAATGCCAAAGACAATAGTGCCCCTACATATCTGTAACCTTGTACTTCAACACCCTCCCTCAAGCTGGTATGTAGATATCTTGCATACCAAGCTTGCCTACAATCTTAGAGAAATTCAAACTACTTAGACCTTTAGTGAACAAATAAGCTAGCTGGTCTTTTGTCTTCACAAAAGGAATATATATCTACTCAGACAGAAGTTTCTCCTTAATGAAATGTTTGTCAACCTCGATATGCCATGTTCTATCGTGTTGAACAAGATTGTGAATAGTAGTAATCGCAGCCTTGTTGTCACAATACAAACTCATGGGACCTTGTGAGCTAAATCCCAACTCTCTTCACGGACTACGAATCCATAGGATCTAAAAAATTTCATGTGCCATGGATCTAAATTCACCTTCTACACTTGATGTTACTATAACTGGTTGTTTCTTGTTTTGCTACGCAACAAGGTTATGATGTAGCATGCATCACTTGGTTGGACAAACGGTACCTACCCATTGTGGAGGCCCAAGCCCAAGTACAAGAATCCTTATGGATGTTGCACATGGGGGGTACAAAATTTTATGTGTTACATGCATAAAATAAGGCCCTTTTTGCTATTTGAGTATTTTTTTTTTCTTCAGTATAGGGCTTATCTATGTAATAAGGCCATTTTCCAAAGAAAAGTTTAGGAAGTTTATTATTTTTATTTTAGTTATTAATGGGGCCCAGGGAGAGCTGGTCAACATCCCCCTAGGAATTAGAAGTTTCCCTTTTTTAGAAAATTTCTAATTCTCTATTATGTAATTTCTTTAAAAGGGGGCCTACCCCTCTTTGATCAACATTGAAGTTGAAGAAATAAAAGTCATCTTTTTCGCCCCCCCCCCCCCATTTTCTCTCTTTTTCTCTCTAACCCCATGATGCCCATCTCTCTTTTATTTCCCCCTCACGTTTCTCTCTAACCCAATGATACATCACCTCACTCTTCTCAATCTTCATTGATAGCTTCATCTTCTTTTAATTCCTTCATTTCTCTTCATTTCTCTTCATCTTCTATGCAGCAAATACTAATTTCACAATCAAGGCTTGAAGATATGACAATTTGCTGCATATATATGAAACATGATTTTGGAGGTTCCTAGTCTACTTGGAAGAAATTGTGACCTCAAAAAAGTACTAATACTTGGTATTTCTGCAGATTATGATCCTCAAAGTATTCTCTTAGGTATTTGACAGTTTTCTTTTACTTATCTATTGGTATTCTTCTGGTTTTGATGGTCTTTTTAATGAATAAGCTAAAATCGCCCCTCTATAAGTTCCTTTATCTTTATTTTTATTTTATGGTTTTGTACATCTATGGTCTCTCTACAATAATCTATAAACTCCTTTTGAATCCCTTCCCTTCTAGAATCAAAAGATTCCCCACTGTTTTGGAATGTGCCATTAAAGAACCTTCAAGTTTTTGGGGATTTTAAAGTTTACATAGCTAGACTGGTCTAAATTACTTGAAATTGTGACCCTAAATTCCTCAAAGTCTGCCTTGCTGATCTGCAAAATTTTCTGATATCGTCCAGGGGTACAACAACAACAACAACAAACGGCCTTATCCCAACTATTTGGGGTCAGCTACATGAATCCTAATCCACCATTTTACTTTGTTTAGGGCCATATCTGCCGTTAAATTACAAGCTGCCATATCCCTCCTTGCTACTTCAACCCAAGTCAATATTGGCCTTACTCTAGTCCTCCTTGCACCTTTAACTTGTATTGTCTCACTCCTCACTGGTGCAGTCATTAGTCTTCGTTGCACATGCCCAAACCATCTCAATTGACTTTCCCTCATTTTATCGCTTATTGGTGTTACACCTAAGCTCCCACGAATGGTTTCATTCATAATTCTATCCTTTCTAGTATTGCCACTCATCTATCTCAACATCCTCATTTCAGCCACACTCATTTTATGTACTTGTTATTTGTTGGCTGCCTAACATTCTGCT
>JAOXJP010227592.1:0-11274 GCA_025762735.1 Platanus orientalis | reverse complement strand
AACATCATGGTTTTATATTTCAATTAAGGTTAAAGAAAAGCATGTACAACAGGTCCATCTTATTTATAGCAACATCCATTTTTCATTGGAGATCAAACTTTCAACAACATCCTCATTCTCTAATTAAACCAAACAAAGAAACCTCAGTCAAGTATTTGTAACATTAGGATTAAACCCCAACTAGAAGGCCCAAAACTGACCCATCTTGTGAAAGTGTACATTCAGCAACCCAAATCGTGTGCAGCAACAGCATATTATCATTACTGTTATTATTTGAAAACAGAACTCCGGACACACAAAATTCCTAATCTACTTGACTGTTATATTATTCAATAAAAAAATGTTGAAATTATGATAAGATTAAATTAATTAATAAATAAATAGATAAAAATTACGAAACCTGATGAGTGAGGAGCAAAGCCTCACCCTGTTGCACACATAACCTGGTCTGTTCATATGTTCTTGCTTTATTAGTCGAGCAGAGCTACAAGTGGTATAAAGAATTGTTAAACTTAAGATTGTGAGAGTAATAGCATAGCTATGGAAGGGATTGTTAGGTTTCAAAGTGGGGTTTCCAACGTGGTAGAAAAAAAAAGTGAGAGAGGTTTGGTTAAGGTCTCTTATCGTGAGACAGGGACTTGGGGGTTTCTCTTGGTATTTTTCCTCCTCTTACTAGGTTTTATTTTAGGGGTTTGTAAGGGATCTCTTCCAACTCTTCCTCATTGGTTTAGGGTTTTAGAGAATGGAAAGAGGGGGTTTCAAACGTTTGGGGTTGGAATTGCAGGGAGGCGTGGAAGGAATGAGAAAGGGAAGGGGCGAGTAGGAGTATACAGAGGGGAGAAGAGGGGGTTTTGGGTTTGATGAGGGGGGTCTCTCCTCATATTTCTCTCTCTTCAGTTGCTGAACGAGCTGTCTGTGATTCCCCTTCTTGGATCCCCCCCTCTTTGCTTAGGATTGGGGGGTTTTATCAATGAAGGGTAGGGGTTTAGAAAGACGTTGAAGCTAACGGAAACAAGGGTGGTCTTCGAGGTACTATGATGTCGGTATCCATTGGAGGGCCAAGTCGAGGCAAACGAAGAGGGAAAAGGGGTTGGTCGTAGGGCTAGAGAGATTCAAAATCTTTCATGAAGGAAGGTTGGGAAAGAGGAATGCAGAGTTCAGCAGGTAAAGGGGATGAAGGCAGGATGCGAGAGAGAGAAGTGAAGGGGGATTTGCTGAGGCTTTAGGGTTTGGTCAGGGTGCATTTCACCGAAAAGGAAATCTGGGGAAGAGGGAAGAGAGTAGAGGGCACAGAAGAGAAGGGGGGAAAAAGGAAGTGAGTGGGAGAGAAGGAGAAACTGAGAGAGAGAGAGAGAGAGAGAGAGAGAAAGAAAGAAAGGAGAGGGAGGCACTTGAATCGGGGAGAGAGAGAGTCCCCTTCCATTGCGCAGGGGGTCGGCTAGGAAGAAAAGAAAAGAAAATGGAAAGGAAAGGAAGAAAAAGAAAAAGAAAAGAAAAGAAAAAAATGAAAATAGGAATAAGATAATAAAATAAAGTAAATAATAATAATAATAATAACAATATTAACATTAATAATAGATAAAAATAAATAGAGGGGACCTACTCTCAAAAGCAATGTGTCCCTTTGTGTCCCCATACACAAAAAGTAAAATAAATGGTGTTCATTTGTTCCCTATTCAGAAAGAGGCATCAAAACCATCATGTATCGGCTTGTTGCGTGGAGGAACAAACTGTTTTGGGTGTAGGTTCTCTTCGATAAAGGGACATTGGGTGGATTTGTTCGATCGGAATTAGCTGGATTATGAAGAAAGGCTAAGGATTGTTCTACCCGTCTGTTCACTTGAAGAGAAACATCAAAACTGGGAGTTACGCCAAAATTAGGTGATGACAAAGTGTGACCATCGACTCTTTGGGCCTACTCATAGGGCTAAGTGTGGGATTGCGTTTCGGACCATACTCTTTGGTTGCACAAGATTTAGCCCTGCTTCTGGGGATAATCAACAGATTTAGATCATACCCTTAGGGTTTTATATTGAAGGATTTGGCCCTACTCTTGGGAATTGGCAAAAAATATTTTGACACTGTGGGGTTTAGGCCAGAGCATATGGACACATTATATTAGACTATTGGACTTCAATTCCGTATTGGAACATGTTATTGAACTTTTGACCTTTCAAATCATTGAATAGTGAACTCTTTAAGATATTGAACTTTGGACTCTTCGAATCATTAGACTTTAGATTCTTTGAGTCACTGAACTTTGGACCCTTTAAACCTAACACTTGTCATTGGATTATTGGACTTTGAACTCACCGACTTTGATCTTTGTATTGAACATCGGACTTACAGTATTTTGACCTTCGCAATGAACTCGCATTAGACTTACTTTCATATTGAAATACGTTATTTAGACACCGACCTTTGCATTGTACTTCGCATTGAACTCCAAAAAGTGAAGTCAGTATTCTTTAATTTAAATTTAGAACTTTGTATTAGATCTTTTATTTTAGTTCAATATCTATTTATTGTCCAATTTTGTACTAGCATGATCATATTTATTGTTCGGTCTCTGTTTGTTTCCATATTGACTTTGGACTTGCTAGAACTTAGACTTATGTCTATCGTATCATATTATCTATAGTCAGTATGATTGCTTATAAGTTGGGATTAACCCAATCATTATGTTTTTTAGAGTGACACTTGTTGTAGATTATGTCTACAGAGCTTTATTTTGAGAACTCTGTACTACTATTAGTAGTTTGAGCTGTGGATATTTCATTGGACCTTTATTTATACTGATTTGACATTTGAGAGACTTATTGTACTTTCCCTTTGTTTAGGGTTTGGTTGAAAGGGCACCCCACGTATGTAGTTAGTTGATTACTACTTTACATTAAGCTATTTTGGAGTTTATGGTATCATTTCCACTTCACTTTTATCAGCATGATTATGTGATGAGATACATCCATTGCATTACTTTGAATTATTATAGATTATCAAATATTAGAACACTTCGTTCACCATGTGAACTTTGACTATGAAATATAAGGTAAGTGAATAGTGTAAGTAAGACTATTGATATGAGACCATGGCTAATATGAAAGATTTATGTGATGTAGACTTTGGATCAAAATATTTAATATAATGATCCAAATCTGGGGTGTGTACGGATCCTATCTGAGTCCAAGTTCGGGGGGCATTGTAGATATTGATAAAGAATTTATGCGAATGAGAACAATTAAAAATTAAAGTGACTTATCTAGCAAGTGAATTGGAACCACATCAATGAAAAATAAATGAAAATAAATAAATAAAAACTATACTATGATTGATATGGAAAAAATACTAAGGATGAAAGAAGATTAAGACTGTGAAAAGAAAAGCAAAACGAAGGAGACACACACAAAGAGAGTTTACATGAAATCTTTACCCATGTCTTGACATGATTCTTCACATGTTATTTAGCCTCTTTTGTGTCTTCAGTTCATATTCTTATTGTCATGTATACATCATGTTCTACTTATTCCATTTCATGCCATTTTGTATAATTACTTGTTGAGTCTGTCAACCCCACCCAAATTGACACCCTCATAGATTGAACCACGTGAGAGTCACACTTCCTGATGCCCACTCATGGGAGGTATTTTTTTAAGTTAGAGGGCATGCAAAAGGAAGGAGAACTTTATTTCATATTGTTTTAATTATTAAAAAGTTGTAATAAAGTTACTTCATAGTTCGTACTTTTATAGAATCTCTTTTGAAAGACAATAGACCTTTATGGTGTATTTCATATGTTAATGAAAAGTTATAGATATGATGGATTAGATTTCTTATATCTTAATGGTGGGAATGGTTAAGGAAAGTATTACTTGAAGGTAAGTGTTCCGCTACGTAAGATTATGAGATTGTTAGAGTTATGAATGTCTCATTTGATAATTCTTCTATATATGATTGAAATGGTGTAAACAAATATGGATGTGTTAAGTTTCCGCTGCAATAGTAAAAGACGCCTAATGGAATGAGTTGTAAATGTAAGAATAAAGAAATTAATGAAAGAAAGGAATGGCGATGATATGTAGTGGTTATGTGCACTCAAATGGGTGAAACCACACCTTGGGAATTGAATGTGAGTCCCGGGGTGTGGATTGATCTTGTCCGAGCCACCATTGCCGCGATTCGGGTTGATGTGATATTGGACCCGATCAAAAAGGCCAGTCCTGGTCATAATAGAGAGAGTTTTTGCAAAGTCCATAAACTTGGAAGAATTTTGAGCAATTGAAATTAGTTCGAGCGATCAAAACATATGTTTCGATCGAAAATTGGAAAACAAGAAAAAAAATAGGCTTGAAAATCCAAAAAAGGGCATTATGGAAGTTGGGATTTGTTTGTTATGACCCAAAACCCTAGATTTACCCTATTTAGGCCTTAGAACATAAGAATGAAGGAAAGAAAGGGGGTGAAAGAGTTTTGGGACATAGGGGTAGGAGACCCCCAAAATTATGTAAAGGTAAGCTAGGGGGCTCTTTACATGAGAGAACCTTCCTATTTTTATGTTTTCCTTTAGTTTTGTATTAGATTTTGTTAATTATGGTATTCTACACCATTATTTTTGCAGTACAAGAGTGTTTAGAAGATCTTTTGGAAAGAGAGCCCAAAGGAAAGAGGGTTTTTCAAGAGGAGTGAGCCCAAGAAAAGAGTAGTTATTGTAAGTGGATGTACAATGCATACTCATTATTTTAAGTCTAGGATCTTAATTATTTGATTCCTAATTTATTTATTTAAATATGCGATTTAAATTGTAAGGTTTTCCAAGAGTTTTATTAAGGAAAATGATTTTCCTTCATGTATTTATGAGTTTCTTTATTAGGATCTCATAGTTTCTTAATTGCATTAGTGATTTACAAATACGTTTCATGTTTTGTTGGGTAGGACCATAGAATCCCTATGGAAAATTTATGATTTACATTTAATATGAAGATTTTTTTATTGTCTATTATGATTGCCCTTATGTTTTCTCAAAGTGGGATTTACACTTGATTTCTATAGATTTTTACATAAGATTTGGAGTACTTTAGCAATCGGCATTATCTTAAGTTTATAAGGAAAATGGAAAAGTTTTTGAAATCCATTATTACATGTAGCTAGAAAAATGTTTGGACATGAGTGGTGAATTGCTTTAAGTAGGAATCATATGGTTGTGAGAATAAGCATCATTGATAATGCTAATGAATAAATTGCATAATTACATGTATTATGCTTCTTGTTCATGCTAGTGAGTGATTTGCATGATGTTTTATGTATCATAGCTTAAGACGGTGAGGATTACCAATATCCTATGCATCCTTGATCCCTTTTACGGTGTGTGTTGCATAATGATTTTTTTTTCTCGATAAGTATATGCATAAGGATACATGTCTCTCTTATTAGCAAATGTGTCTCTCTTATTATGCCAATGAGTGCATCACATAAAGATACATGTCTCTCTTTTAATTATGTTAGTGAGTACAACATATAGTTACACATGCTTCTCTCATTATATTAATTATTGCATTTCATAATAATATATGCCTCTCCCATCATGTTAGTGAGTGCATCATTTAATATTATAGGCATCCTCTATGATGTTAGTGAACGTACTATGTAAGAACAGATGTATCTAGACCTTGTTAGGGAGTACTTGGCTTTTCGTTAGATGCATCTTTGATCGTGTTTGCAATGGTAATATATGTTGTTTTGTGAGAGGTACACCTATTTGGATTTATAGGTTTAGGAGGAAGTGCATGTAGTGCTTATTGCTAAGGGAAGCCATATAGTACTTTAGCAATGAAAGTGTTCTTGCCATTGGTGATATAGTACAATGGAAGTGACCCTTCCATTGAGGCATAGCACAATGGAAATGATTCTACCATTAGGGCATAGTACAATAGAAGTGACCATGTTATTGGGGCATAATACAATGGAAAAGACCCTACATGGAAAAGACCCTGACATTGAGGAATATACAATATAACTGACCTTGTCATTAGGGCATAGTACAATGGAAGTGACCCTACCATTTGGGGAATGTACAATGGAAGTGATCATTCCATTAGGGTATAGTACAATGGAAGTGACCATGTCATTAAGGCATAGTACAATAGAAGTGGCACTGCCATTGGGGATACAATTCAATGAAAGTGATCTTGCCAATGGAGATATAATTCAATGAAAGTAACATTGATATTGAGGGTATAGTGTAGTGATAACAGTTCCATACATGAAAACCAAAGTGATAGTGTAGTATAGTGAAGTGAAAGTGAAAGTGATAGTGCAAGTGTAGTAAAATTGAATGTGATAGTGCAAGCGAAATAAAGTGAAAGTGATAGTGTAAATGTAATGAAGTGTGAGTGTTAATACATATGTAGTGAAGTATTAGTAATATGGCACATATAGCGAGGTGAAAATGAAATAGCCTATGTAGTGAAATATAAGGGATATTGCATGTGTAGTGTAGTGTAAGAGATATTGCATGTGTAGTCTATTGTAAATGATATTGCATACGTAATGTAGTGTAAATGATATTGCATGAATAGTGAAGTAAAAATGACTCTCACATGCGTAGTGAGGTGTAAGTAATGGTTGATGCATAATGATAAAAAATGATAATGCATATATAGAGATAGGTAAATGAAAATGCATGCATTGTAATATGAAGTGATGACATATGTGTAGTGATAGAAAATTTTAATGCTTGTGTGGTAATATAGAAATGGTAATGCATGTAAAATGACATGAAAGATAAAATATATAAATAATAATAGTTAAATGAAAATGCACACATTTGATGTAAAAAGTAACACATACATGATATGAAAGAAAATGTAACATAGGTAATGTTCTTGCAAATATTTTGATATAATGTAACAAAGCATGCTTAGTGATATGAAAATGGAACAATGCATATGTTAAATGATTAGTATCAAGTGAGCAATGATGAATTGCATATATTATTTAGTTCTTTAAAAATTGCTTTATGCACTATTTCAGCAATTGAATATTCTGTCATATGTTATTTTGTTATCGTAAGTGTTTGTGTCATACTTGATCTTATTTTATAATATAATGGACTTTAAAAAAAGGATATTAAAAAGAATATATATATCGACCCCCTAATGTACGTCACACTCCAAATTTGTGCCCTAATGAGGCCATAAATTTGGGGCATGACAGTTTTCTAAGGAAGGGTACATCCTTTCTCTAAATTAATCAAGATATCAATTAGATAACTACTAATGTCCTTGTAAAAGTAATAACCATCTATCTCATGAGAAAATGTTCCTGCATAGGCTTTAATGTAATTATTGTAAATAATTGCATGGCTCATAGCCTAAGAAAAGAACACATGACTTACATAACCTTATTACTATATCTGAGTCTTGTTACACTTAACTGTTAAGCTCATTTGGGTTTTAGTGTCACATGTTGAGTCATGGGTTCTCCCCCGGCTTACCTACCAAAAACTATATGGAAATATGGGGAAAATAACCAATGGGTCATTTTATTAGAAATTTTTGTGGGCACTCATTCAACAATCGTACATTCTTGATCAAAATAGTGATGGGGTTTAATGATAAACCAATAAGTTTTAGTTGGTGATTAGTGTTTCGTTTTTCCCGTCTTGGCAATTTTCTAATGAGGGTTATGGATTTATGATTTAGGTCAATTAGCCTCATATGATAATTTGGTTTGTAAATGAAAATTAATCACTATTTCCTATAAAAAATAAAAAAAGAGGGAAAGGTAACAAAAACTTAGGTTGTGTCTATTTAGAGGTAATTGGTGGCAATAGGAAAAGACGGGAGAACCATAATGGGAAATGGTGGCAAAGTAAAACATGAGAAAGTCACATTTTTATTCCAATGCATTGTATAATTACAACAATAAGAGGCATCAAAGTATGAGAAAATCATTTCATTTTACTCAACGTATAGGAAAGTCACTTCACTCATATTGGAATAAGGGTTCTGGCAAAAGGTGGAAAAGTTTTGTTCTCCAATACATTTTTGTTTGATAGTTTTCATGTGTTTTAATGCATATCATGGAGCAACCTTAGAAATCCTAAATGGAAACATAGACATGAAAGACATAAATGATACATTTATCACCCTAACACCAAAAGTAAAAAATACAAAAAAAACATAACACAATATAGACCTATCAGCCTATGCAATGTATCCTATAAAATATTATAAAAAACACTAGCTAATAGAATAAAAAATGTAATTGATGAATTGATATCTCCAAATCAATGAACCTTCATTAAAAATAGAAACATCACAAACAGCATAATGATTACACATGAAATATTAAGATTGATGAGACTAAACAAAAATGAAGAATATCACATGACAATAAAAATTGATATGAGCAAAGCATACAATAGAGCAGAATGAAAATACCTAGAAAAATTGCTAGAAAAAATAGAATTTAACCAAAGGTGGATAGGATGGATCATGAGATGTGTAACATCGGTTAATTAGTTAACGGATCCCTAGAAAATAAAATGACACCTACAAGGGGAATTAGACAGGGAGACACAATATCACCATATTTATTCATATTATGTATGGAATGACTATCTTCGAGCCCTAAAAGAATGGAATACGAAGGAAACATAGAAGGAATAAAAATTAAAAGGAATAGCCCACCCATATCGCACTTACTATTCGCAGATGATTGCTACATATTCACAAAAAAAAAAATTAAATTACCAAAAAACTTATGAAAATTCTTAGTTGATTTCAGTAAGACATCTGGACAAACAACAAACTATGAGAAATCAGAAATAATCTTTAGCAAATATACCCCAAACCTAATTAGAAAAAGAATCACAAATGAATTAGGAATAAAACAATCAAACAACCCAAGGAAATACTTAAGTTTACCCTCTAACATAGGAAACAACAAGATAAAACTATTCTCATACATAGTAGATAGAGCTAAAAATAGAATTAAATGATGGAAGGAAAAACTATTAAACCAAACAGGAAAAGAAATTATATTAAAATCAGTAATAACAACCCTCCCAGCATATGCAATGTCATGTTTTTTATTACCTAAAAACCTATGCAAGAACATAGATAAAAAAACAGAAAGGCTTTTGGTGGGGCCAAAAAGACCAAGAGAAAAAGATACTCTAGGTAAGATGGGAAACACTCAGGAAAAACAAGAATAATGGAGGAATGGGATTCAGAGACTTCCACTGCTATAATAAGGCCCTACTAACAAAACAAGTATGGAGAATATTAAATAACTCGGATAGCCTATGGAAAAAATTCCTAAAAGAGTTATACTTCCCAAATAAAAACATAATGGAGGCAAAGTGTAATAACAATAACTCATGGTTATGGAAGAGTATAATAAAAGGAAGAGATCTATTAAAACAAAGAATAAGATGGGAGGTGGGAAATGGTGAAAATATTAAATTTTGGGAGGATAAGTGGAACCCAATAACAAAAGGAATGAAAATAACTACAAACAAACCTATAAATAACCAAGTGGGAAAAGTAAGCGACATAATAAAATACCCTAAGAGAGAGTGAAATTTAGAAAACTTAGAGATCATGTAACAGAAGATGAAATAAGAGAAATCACAAAAATATTTATAAGCCAAAACACACAGAAAGATAGGATCATATGGCAATACAATAAAAATGGACAATATACAGTCAAGTCAGGATATTATGTAGAAGTATCAAAGGGAGAAGAAGAGCAAGCTACTAGAATTAATGAATGTAAGAGTAATACAAATAACCAAATTGGAAACTTCCCATGGGATAAATTATGGCAATTAAATATCCCAACAAAAATAAAACAGTTTATTTGGAAGTCATGCAATAATGCATTACCTACAAAAGATAATTTAATAAAGAGGAACATTAATGTAGACCCAATATGCCAAACATGTCTAAATGATAATGAAACAATATTACATAGTTTTGTAACCTGCCCTAGAGCGGTACAAGTGTGGCATGCATCAACCTTATCAATAAGAAACACAAATAATAATGAAAATAATTTTAAAGACTAGTTAAAAAAGTGGTTCACATTAGAAAACCTAAATAATAAAAACCGAAAATGGTTGTGTGAATGCATTTGCATATATTGCTAGAGTATATGGAAAAGCAGGAATGATATCATATTCAATGGTAAAACTTGAAATATACACTCACTATTGTCTAATGTGTGCATATTGATAAAGGACCTGAAGGATTTAGCAAAGACCCAGGAAAACGAGAAAATTGAAAGCAAAAGATGGATACCTCCAAAGGGAGACGAACTTTGATGGCGTAGTTTCCACAATGAAATAGAAGGCAAGCATGATAACAGTGATTCGAAATTCAAAAGGAGAAGGTCTCACAATACGAAGCAAAAGAAGAAACATATGTTCGCCACTATTAGCAGAATGCGAGGCGGCCCTACTTAGAATTCGAGCATCCATTGCCATAGGAGCCAGACATATCATAGTAGAAGGAGACTCAAATAACATTATAGAAGCCTTAAAGGAACCTTTGGAGGAAAGCCCAATCGAAATAAGGAATTCCATAGCGGAGAGCAAAGAACTTTTCCAGTATTTTAAAATAATTAAATTGCAATATGCAAGTAAGAATAAAAATAAGGTGGCACATCTTGTTGCCAAGAGTACATTAGAAAATGATCATCTAAACATAGCTCTTAGTATCATCCCAAGGGAGATACAAAAAGCTATAGATGAAGAAGCAACCAATTATATGAACAATTAATGATAATGCATAAGTTCCATTTGCCCAAAAATAAATAAAAGCAATTCGTTAGGAAAAGACGGGAAAACCATATGCTTTCCTAGAAAAGTTGGACCTTTGCCTCTAAACAGACACAACCTTAGGGAGAGGCTGTATGATGCAATTTAAAGAATTTAATAACACAGTAAGTTCTTACCTTTATATGCAGAGTTTTGAGGTCTCGTAGAGTCCAGCGGATTGTCTTTTGAGGGAAATGAACATGTAGAGGCTAAAATTGATCTCTCACGTCACCAACAATACCACTTCAGATCAGAACATTAATTTTTTCTTTAAAACGGGTGTTGAATGGGTACTTAGGATCGTCTCCTTATCACAAGATTTCTTGCAAGTTCATGCAATGGCACAATGCACACATACTCCCCCGCCTTTTCTTTAAAAAGGGTGTTGAATGGGTACTTAGGATCGTCTCCTTATCACAAGATTTCTTGCAAGTGCATGCCATGGCGCAATGCAC
>JAOXJP010227591.1:0-25241 GCA_025762735.1 Platanus orientalis | reverse complement strand
AAGTGCGGGTCCCACCTTGCTCCCATGTCCTCATCAAACCTCCTTGTTCGAAAAAACTCAACCTCGAGTTTTACAGAAGAAAATAATCAGCATGATGGGGGATCTCAAACCATATAACCATATACTAAATCCCCCAACAATCAAATTATGATATAGTCTTGTCATCTTGTGAATATCTGACTTGGGAAAGACCTCAAAATATAGCTCATCTATCCTCGGATAAATAGCTGGTAGAGGAAAAACCTCATAATATTCTTTTTCAATCACCTCATATATAATCATCTCGAAGTCAAGTAACTGTGGAAGAACTGGTGTATCCATCAAAATAATCTGAACCTTGTTTCCTGAATGGGAACTTAGTCTTCGCCTGCTAACTGAATTTGAACCGGATCGACAAGGTTTGGAAACTTCACATATTCTTGGGTTGGTGCATCTATCAGAATAGACCGGATCTCGTCCTGAACTGGAGTTGGAACCTCATCAAATGGCTGGTCACAAATTAGGGTAGCAATGGTACATGTGTCAACAATCACTACGACCTCATCTGTCTCACTTAAAACACCAATACGAATCTCCTCAACATTCCCTGCATCAAGAACCTCATTAGACAGCTTTGGTTCAACAAGGTTCAATCTTGAAGTGAATTGGATTCTTTCTTAAGCTCTCCCTTAACTGTATCGGCACTCTTTTCAATCTTCTTATCAAAGAAATCCTGAACACTTCCAGTTACGACTAAAGGCACCTTCTTAACAGACTTGAGTTATAGACGATACCATACATCATGGTTATATAGTCACAACACTTAAGTCTCTTTATTAAAAGTAATTTTCTTTGTCTCAATCAATCGCTTGCCAAAAATCACCAGCGTGTCAGTTAAGGGGAAATCACACACTAAGCACTTAGCACTGTCGAAATAGTCTCTTTCATGGCAGAATTGAATAGCATCGAAATAGTCTCTTTCATGGCAGAATTGAATAGCAACAACACGGTCCTCAACATATCCAAAATATTTTAGATTTTTTGGATCTTGTAGGAGTTCTTTAACAAAAGATGTAGAAATAAGGTTCTAATCACTCCAGCCACTAATCACTATTTTAGTTGTCTTCCCATAAGGGAAAACAAACTTAGTG
Organism: Platanus orientalis; assembly: GCA_025762735.1. NCBI lineage: Eukaryota > Viridiplantae > Streptophyta > Magnoliopsida > Proteales > Platanaceae > Platanus > Platanus orientalis. The sequence continues at coordinate 24,111 of JAOXJP010227591.1, read as the reverse complement.
TTTACTAGAAGAACCATTTCATCATTTCAGGGATTACATAAACTTCAGAGTTTAGGTCCACAAATTTCAGGGTTTAGGCACTTTTCCAAGATTTCAGATTTTAGCCCTAAAACTATGAAAAGAATAAACCAACAACATATGCAGCTTCAACTGATACCCCAAAGGAACCCAACTAATAGTTTCTAGTTGAAATAATAGTTCTCTAATGAACTGAAAATAACCCACCAATGATCCCAATGACTCAGTTGGATTGGAACCAACTAATTACCTGGCTAAATTAATAACCTGAAGGATTCCAACTGAGTAGGAACCAATTGGAACCTGGCTCTGATACCAAAACTGATGCAGCGCACAACTCTGATACCAAAATTGATGTAGGACAATCCCAAGAAAGGTTGTTAACTTGCAGGTAATGGGCCCAACAGAAATCACCAGCAAAACAAGTACTATTAGTAGACCTTAACAACGGTCACTTTGACTGGTAGAGATGTGTGTGAACAACACTCAGATTAAGGGATTTAGACCAAGGTTTATATGGATTGCTGTAGATGAATTGATGTGTGGTTAAATAAAGGGGGATTGGAACAGTAGGGATAACAAGTTCTGTTAAGGTAAAACAGCATGGTTGTTTGGGACAGGTTAAGGCTAAACAGGGACAGTTATGGTGTACTTGAAGGGTGTAAAATACTGTAGGATTAGGGGCAATTGGGCTCAAAACAGAAACTGGTGTAGGAATTTGACACAAGTCTGGACTGAAACAGCAGGTAAAAAAAGTCTTAGGATGAGTATTATAACAGGGTTAGATGCATGGTAAATCTGTAGGAGGCTGTGAAATATAAAGGGAACAGAACAGGGTAAAGTGACACCTATCTGTGGGTCTGAAAATAGTGAGAAGAAAGGGGAATCAGGGACAAGAGATAAGCTACTTTCAGGTTCTGATTTCAGTAGTTTATATAGTGTAGGAACTAGGACATCAGCAAGCCCATAACAGGGAACTGGCACAGGGTTTAACAGCAGAATTTGTGGAGCTGCTTTCAACATGTTCTAATAGGTTAATAGGTTACTGATTCCGGGGATGAAAGAGGGTATCGGGGCTTATCCAGTGGCTGGTTCCTGGGGAATTTATGGAACAACAGAGGGACTGATTGCAGCTTCTATTCTGGACAAGTTAGAGGCTGAAATCAGATTCGATTAGGTCTGATCAGGGTTCATGATTGGGGAATTAAGGGTTCAGACAGCTGTAGGTGGTATAAGGGATTTGGGTTCGAAATTACAGGCTGAAGTAGATGGGTTATCGAATTAGAATCTGAGATTAGCTTAGGAGCTAAAGTTTAATGCTTCCAGGATAGGTTCTTGAAAGATTCTTGCAAATCTTTAATGGAGAAAACAGTAAACAACAAGGGAAAAAAAGCAAAAAGATAAATAAAAAAAAAAGATGGAAGGAGAAAGAAGAAGAAGAAAGAAAGAGATAGATAAGTACCTTCTGGAGAAATTTCTTCACCACACTTAGGAAATCCCTTCCTAAGCTTCAAGTTTTGGAACAAAAACTTGAAGAAGAGAGGCACCCAAAACCAGGAAAATTTCATTTCTTTCATTGCATACCAATACAAAAACATGCAGCCCTATAAATAGGGTCACAAATTCAAGAAAATAGTTAAAAACCAAATTAGAAACTCCTAAACTAGTAGCTTTCTTGATAAGGCTTTCCTAAACTCAAAATTACTGAAACCTTGACTTTCTAAAAACAAATAGTGCCAAAATCAAGCGTTTTAGAGGATTTTGACCAGCACTCTAAGAGGGCCCCACTTTGACTTGTTGACTCACCAAAATTAAGAAAATACCTTTGACAATGCCTTTTTCCTAAAAGATCCAAAAATAAAAACCATAATGACCCTCATGTCTTAGATTCTAATAACTCATGAAATATTAATTAAAACAGTAAAAATGACTTAAAACCGACTCTAATCAGCAACATAACTCTTCTCGTGATTTGAGAACAAATGTCCTTCCATGTGTCTTCCATGTTTCTCCATGTGTGGACCCCACCAAACCATGTATGGGTCCCACATGGCCTTCAATGTCTGCATCAGAATGTATCTAGAATTTTCTGTTTTGTGTGTTGCAAGTGAAATAATATTCTGTTTTGAATTATTTTGTAGATGAAATGTATGTCCTTTCAGCTACAAACAAACGAGTAGCTATACAACTTGTGGGTAAAAATAAAGTTCAAGACAAGCTAAGTCGATTTGAAGACTTGGTAGGTGCATCACTATCTTATTTGGGTGTTAGCTCAACTGGATCCCCTGGTCAGATCAATGCTGTAGTCCCGAGTAAGTAAGCTGCATGTTTTTACTAATACACTTTAGATCTTTCATTTTTAACGCATCCTATGGTTCAAAGTTCATAGATCCTTTTATTCATGGTATTGTATTTTTATTACAAGAGAGTATGTAATTCATGGTATTGTGTTTTTATCACAAAATTTGTAAACAATGATGTTAAGATTACATTTTTTTAGAACATAGTTTATTTTGACTGAAAGCTAAATTGACCTATCCTAATTTATGTCTTCTTTATTGAGCCAACCCTAATTATAAAGTACAAGAATCATTGCAGTGTGAAGCTTATTTGTTATTGTTTCCATTTTTTTATTGTTAGTATAAAAACCATAGTTACTAGAGTGAGAAGCGAAACAATGCGAAAGTGAGAAGCAGGAAGCAAGACTCAATGAATCCTTGGGAAACGAGAAATGACTAAAAGCATCTAGGAAGCAATTGGGTAAACAATTAGGAAGTGAGTAAAGTTCAATTTAGAAGTAACTTCAAATCATTAGAAGAATAAAAATGAAATGAATAGGAAATAAAATGATTATAATGGGAAAATACGTGATTACTAATAGGAAGTAAATAATATAAAGTTTGCAACCAATAAGTACAACTATAATAATTGAGTACCAATAGGAAGTAAATTACAATCAAGGGTCAAAATGTTGGTGTTGGACGTGTCGGTCATGCCAAAATAAGACATGTCGGAGTTGTCGGAAAGAAATATTGTAAAATTATGGAAAGTTAGGAAACATTTGGAAATGTTTGAAAATATTCATCCATGTTTTAGGAGATGATAAAAGAAACATAAATACACACTTCTAAATAAATATATCAATATAAACTAATATATGTAGTAATGAATACATGGTAAATAGGCAAATAAATAACTACACTGACTGGTATATCTTTTATAGATCATCTATCATTAAAGTAAACACTAGAATACCCAAATTTTAGTAGTATGCAATCTTGATAATCATTATTGTAAACACAAGGTTTAAAGGATAGCTAGTACATGGGTTAGGATGTCATGCTAAATTGATAGGGGTTAAATGAGGATGTTATGGTAAAATCAACTATTAAAGGAAATGGGTTAGGGTGTCTTAATAAATTAGCAGGGGTTAAAAGAGGGTGTTGTGTGGGTTACATACAAAGGTTAAGCTGTCTCAGTAAATTCTTGGGATAGGGTGTTATGTTAAATACATGGGTTGGAAGGGTTAGGGCGTCTTGGTAGCATAACAGGGGTTAAAAGTGGGTGTTATGGTAAATACAAGGGTTAAATGACACTGGTTAGGGTTTCTCAATAAATTAACAAGGGTTATAAGACGGTAGGTGTTAGGGTGTTGGTAAAGTAATGTTTTTTTTGTTTGTTTTGGTAACCAAGTAAATGGGTTAAAAGAGGGTTTTATGGTAAATATGGTGGTTAAGAAAAGAGGTGTTAGGTGTTTCGGTAAATAAGTGGGTTTAAAAGAGGGTGTCATTGTAAATAACAAAAATTTATTTTAATTTACCAGAAGACCTTTATTGTTTCGCACGAAATATAAACCAAGATTTGAGAGTGTAAGACTCAATATCACTAAAAAAACAGAAAACTCGAGAAGCATCGAACGACTTAGAGAGAGAGAGGAAAGAGTATTAAGGACTTACTGACGGTGACAAAAATGGTTGCAGCAGCGACGGTAGTGGTGATAGGTACTTCTTACTTCTTCCCCCACCTCCTCTATCCATTTTGCTCTTTTTTTTTTTTTTTTTTCGTTTTGCCTTTTTATGCGATATGTTGACATTCTGTAAAAATAGACTATGAAACAGCCATATCCATTGATATGTCAACATCACACGATATTTCGATCAATATGTTGTATTTTTGAAACTCCACCTCCATTTTGTGTCAGTCTTAGTCGACACCGACATATGTCGGATGTCATTTCCGACATTTCACGATATTTGATACCTTGATTACAGTAAGTTACAATCAATAAGTATAACTACAATACACAACAAGTGATTAAACTCAATAAAGTAATAAACAAACCTAAAAACTATATTATGCAAGTAACAAAAAATCATTACATATAAATCACTATCCAAACCACTTTATTATTAGTACGGCCAACCATACCTTAAGTTTTATTGTACACAAGATTTATTCTAGATAAATAGGCATCTTTGAGTTAGACAGATTGTAGAAGACCTTGTATAAAAATCATCAGATTTAAATCTTTTTTATTTGATTGAAATAAAACAATTTAACTAATAAAAGCAATATGAAATCTCATAAAAAATATTTTATTCAATGTCAATAGCATTGGGTTTATATTAAGTAACTTAAATTCACTTATTTGATTGCTTTTCAGTCGATTCTCTAGAGGCTTCCCCAATCCTATCACCGTGCTTCCTAAACACGGGAAACACGCTTCCCACTATTTGGGGAAGTGGAATTGAATTAACTTCCCAAACAAACTTCTCACCTTGTACCAAGCTTCCCTGCAACTATGATAAAAGCTTGCATAGCTTTTATCTGCTATTAAAGAAATTTTAAGTTATGTTCCTAATAAAAGAACTGCTAACTGAATGCTCACAGAAATTTGATTATGCCTTTTGCTTAAAAGTTTGTTAATGAAGATGATATCCTATTTTTCATGTGTAGGTAAGTTTATCTACAAAACTATATAAGTCTTATTAGTAACTAAAAATGAATGGAGAAAATCTATGGAAGTGAACATTAACCAATTAGGGAAATATCACTCACACAAAAAAGAAAAACTTTTCAAACAACCAATTAGGAAGGGTCTCTACTACATGGCAAAAGAAAGCCCTTTGGGCTTTTTGTCATTGAAATTTTGGAATTTGAATGCTTGGCATTTGAAGGGGGAAAATCCAATACATGGTGATCAAGGGAACTGAACACATGACTAATATGGAGGATCTTTGTTGAAACTATAGTATATGTACCATAGGGGGTACAATTCATGTACCTCAAGGATACTTTTGTCATGTTTGTTTTTGTTTTTATTTTGTTATTTGTTTTTGTTTTTTGTTATGAGGGGAGGGGGATGCCGTTTCTTAACTAATAAACCCTAATCTTCTTATTTTGTCATTTCTTCTCTTCATAGGGTCTCTTCTACTTTCTTCATTCTTCTTCATCTTATATTCCTTTTTTTTTTCTTCAATTTTTTATCAACCCTAAGGAGTTGTTCAAGTCTTGATTAATTTTGGCTGATTAAGGAATTGTGCTATCTGTATTTGTGTCCACCAACAAGTAATGGTTGAGTGCTATTCTTTTGATGTTGAAGTCGTGTGAAGCATGGCTTCTTTTCAAGATTGACAAATAAAAGAGGACTTGTGATGTGTAAAGTGTTTGATTCATGGTAAATGAACTTCTATCCAATTTTTTTATGATGTGATAAGTCCACTAGATTCCCAGGATCGCCACCCGATAGGGAAGTGGAGTTTATCATTGATTTGGTTCTAAGGACTGCACCTATTTCTATCGCTTGTTACCATATGACACCGACAAAGTTGAAGGAATTGAAAATGAAACTTTAAGAGTTGCTTGATAAGGGATTCATTCGCCCCAATGTGTTACCATGGGGTGCTCCAGTCATTTTTGTTAAAAAGAACGGATCGATGAAATTGTGTATTGATTACCGACGGTTGAACATGTTTACTATAAAGAATAAGCATCCACTACCCCAAACTGATGACTTGTTTGATCAGTTGCAAGATGTAACTGTGTTTTCGAAGATTGATTTGAGGTTTGATTATCACTAATTGAAGGTTCGGCATGAGGACATCCCCAAGACTGTTTTTCACACCCGCTATGGACATTACGAGTTCCTAGTGATGTCTTTTGGATTGACTAATGCTCCCGCCGCTTTTATAGATATAATGAACAGAGTGTTTAAGCTGTTTTTGGTTCGATTTATGATCGTCTTCAATGATGACATTCTTGTGTACCTCAAAAGTACGGAGGAACATGAGTCACACTTAAGGATCATGTTGCAGACACTGAGAGATCACAAGCTGTTTGCCAAATTCAATAAGTGAATTTTGGTTTGACCGAGTAACATTCTTGAGCCACATGATTTCTAGGAATGGGATTTGTGTTGACCCAAAGAAGATTGAATCAGTTGTGGACTGGCCAAGACCAATCAATGTGACCAAGATCCATAGTTTCTTGGTTTTGACCGGGTATTACTAGAGGTTTGTAGAAGGTTTCTTGAAGATTGCAGGACTATTAACCAAGTTAACTCAAAAATATGCAAAATTTGAGTGGAATGACAATTGTGAAAAGAGTTTAGAACTTAAGGACCTACTGGTATCTGCTTTAGTCTTTACTTTATTTTTGGCATAGGGGGTTTTGTTGTGTATAGCGACGCCTCACAAAGGCCCTAGGCTTATGTAGAATGGAAAGGTGATAACGTATGCATCAAGATAGCTGAAGCCACATGAATTGAATTACCTCACTCATGATTTGGAGTTGGCAGCTATGGTCTTCGCGTTGAAGATCTGGAGGCACTATTTGTATGGCGAGACTTGCGAGATATTTATAGACCACAAGAGTCTCAAATACATATTTTCTCAGAAAGAGTTAAATCTGAGACAGAGATGGATGGAATTGATCAATTTTTAAGACTCCATCATCAACTACCACCCCGGAAAGGTTAACGTGGTAGCTGATGCCTTAAGTAGGAAGTCCTCGAGCTTGCTTGTCTCAGAGTTGGGAGGACCGCCTTGTTCCATGAATTAAGAGACTCAAATGTCGAATTGTAAGTGAATGCGTTGAAAACATTCTTTGCACATTTGAGAGTGCAAGCTACCCTTGTTAATCGGGTGATGAGTGCCTAGAATAGCGATCCGTTATTGATGAAGATTGCGGAGGCGGTGAATAAGGGCGAAATGACTGATTTTTCATGCATGTTGATGGCACTTTGAGGTTTGAGAATTGTCTATGTGTTCCAAACAATGATGAATTAATAAAGATGATTCTTGAAAAATCTCATAGAGCCGCTTATGTAGTTCATTCTAGTAACACCAAGATGTATAATGATTTGAAAGAAATGTATTGGTAGAATAATATGAAGAGTGATATAGTAAATTTTGTTTCCAGGTGTCTGACATGTCAACAAGTCAAAGCTAAACATTTGGAGCCTGCAGATCCACTTCATTTACTCGATATTCTGAAATGAAAGTGGGAACACATTTCCATGGATTTTATAATGGGATTGCCCAAGACGAGTAAGGGTTATGACTCCATTTGGGTGATTGTCAACCGATTGATGAAGTCTATACAATTTTACCTATCCAGATATCATACCCACTAGATAGGTTAACCAAGTTATATATTGATGAGATAGTGCGATTGCATGGAGTTTTGGCTAGTATCGTTTCCGACTAAGACCTACAGTTTACCTCTCATTTTTAGGGTAATCTATAGGAAGCAATGGGTATCAAATTGAAATTTAGCACTGCATTCCACCCTCAGACTGATGGGCTATCGGAAAGAATTATACAAACACTTGAGGACATGCTGCGAGCCTTTGTAATTGATTTCAAGGAAGTTAGGATACTCACTTGCCATTAATTGAGTTTGCCTACAACAATAGCTACTGGGCGAGCATCTAAATGGCTCATTTCGAAGCTCTTTACGGAAGAAGATGCCGATCACCGATTTGTTGGAATGAAGTTGGAGAGAAGTAAATGATTGGACCCGAGTTAGTTTAGATCACCACAAATATTCTTATTATCCGGATCAATTGTGGACTGCTTAGAGCTGACAAAAGAGTTAAGCTGACAAGAGAAGATGGAAACTCGAATTTGAAGCTGGTGATCATGTGTTTTTGAATGTATCTTCATCCAGATGAATGACTAGATTTGGTAAGAAAGGGAAATTAGAATTGAGATTCATTGGACCATTCGAAGTAATAAAGAAGGTTGGTGAGGTGGCTTACGGTTTAGCACTACCATTGGAATTGTCTCATGTCCATGGTGTATTTTACGTGTCCATGCTAAGACCTGCATGTGAGACCCTTCTCATGTGTTGGAACATACCCCACTGGACATCAAAGAGGAATGTCATATGACGAGAAACCCATTATGATCCTTGACAGGAAGGAACAAGTGTTGCATTCTAAGATTGTGCCGTACATGAAAGTTATTTGGTGCAACCACACTACGGAAGAGGTTGTGGGAAGGAGAAGACGAGATGAGAGCCAAATACCCACAATTGTTCCACAACCAATGTATGTACAAATTCAGGAGCTGAATTTTTATAAGGGGGGAGGATGTAACACCTTGCACATGCATTACGTAGTTTAAACATCGTATGAGCTTATGTGTTAATTTGACTTGACCCGAAGACCATAAAGGACAATAAAAGACCTTTGGAGACCCTGTGTGTATGCCCAAATAGATGTTGAGAACCCAGAGATCCTTGGAGAACTAGGGATGACCCAACACTTGTATTGGGCCACCCCGATTGCTCATGCCTCCATGCGAGCGCTTGTGGTGTTGTACCTAGAGTGCTCACACACCTGGGCAAGTAGCCACAGGTCAAATTCTAGAAATTGTGAAGTTTCTGGTCTACAGAGTTTTTCACCACACGAGCGCACATGCCACCATGCAAGTGGTCGTGGTCTCCAGAGCAGAAAAAAATGGAGATTTCTTCTCATTTGAAATGAAATCATTTTAAGGAGGGCATTTTTGTACAATGACGTGTACTTAGCTTATTTTACATCTAATTATACCTAAGACAAGGAAGAGAATAGAAGAGGAAGAATTAAAGGAGGGGGGGGAGAAGGAGTTGACCCAAGCAATGTAAGCTCTATTCCACTTAGATCTAAGATGTGATGAATTATAATTTTTTCATGCTCTACATAGTTTCCTTATATGATCCATGTAAAATATGAAAAGATTGAGGATTGAAGCTTGTTGAATCTTAAGCTTTTGTGGAAGAAGGTTGGATAGTAAGTACTCTCGCAAACTTATATCATTTTCTTTCATTATTTTTATAGATCTTGTGAAATTGATGAAGCATTCCATTGTATGGAATGTTTTTGATCTGAAAGCCATAAGAGCTTACCTCTAAATTGATGAACCTTTGATTGCAAGTGATTCCCATCCAAGTTGAGCACTACTTCCTTCATTTATGATCAATTTCTTTGATAAATTCATTGTTATCTATTGAACTCTCATGTGAATTGCCATGAAAAATTGAATCTATATATGTTTTGATCTTATGATTCCTTCTATTGATAGATCCATGAAATTTTTCTTAGAAATCTCCATGTTAGATATGGAATTAACATGGCTCTAAGCTTGAATTGATAAGAATTCCCATGAAATTAATTATTATGGAATATGATATGATTGATCTTAGTGAATCTTGCAAAAAGCCTATAAGAAATGTGAATTCCCTTGTATTCATGAAATTGAGCATGAGAAAATGTCTTTAACTGAAATTAAGTATGATTGAAATTTTGATTCTACACATGGAATATGATATATGAACCAATGATTGGAAATTTCAATTTCTTCGAATAAATCAAAGATCTCATGTAATGAAAGATCATAAGGACTATGAATTCTGGAAAATTCTTTTAAGTATTGATCATATGTGATTTATATGATCATGAGGTTGCATGTGGGTTGAGGGGACCGAGTGTGTTTTTGAAAGGATGTACGGGTTGGTGAGGTGACTATGAAAGAGGCTTTTCCAGCTATATACCAATTAGCAGACAAGAAAGTCGGTTCAGTGCAATAACACTATGTAATCTCTGAGGACAAGGTTGATTGGAATCTGCATTTGAGAAGGAATCTAAATGATTGGGAGATTGGGGAGGCCATTATGTTGTTGGAAGTTCTTTAGAATGCGAGAATCAACACTTTAGAGGAGGATAAATGGGTGTGGATAGGGGACAGGAGTAGAGAATTCTCCGTATCATCTTTCTACGATTGGTTAAGCTCCGTAGGGCTGGCCAATTGCCCAGTGGATTTCCTTTCAGTGGATTTCCAAAGGAAATCCAAAGTTCCTTCGAAGGTGGCTTTTTTTGTATGGATCCTGTTCCATGGGAAGCTGCCCACGCTTGACCTCCAATCTAGAGGTATCCCCCTAGTTAACAGGTGTTGTTTGTGCTTCAGAGAGGAGGAATCTTGTGGCCACATCTTTTTGCATTGTGAGTATGCTTTTAAGGTATAGGGTCACTGCCTTCAAAGATTCAACAAGTATTGGGTTCAACACCGTTCCATCCAATCGTTGTTATGGAAATGGAGCCAGGAAAAAGGCTCAGGGTTGTTGATGAGGGGTTGAGAGTTATGGAAATGACTGCTGTTTGCTGTATGTTGGTACCTATGGTAGGAGAGAAACAAGCGGATTTTTGAAGATTGCCTAGCGACAGAAGATCCAAAAGGAGGTTTTCTCCATCTTGTTCTCTTGGTGGGTGCTGCCTTTCTTCATCCCTGTCCAATATTCAGTTTTATCGATTGGACTTTTGAATGGGAGTCCATTGTGTTCTCTTAGTGCGGCCTGATGTTGGCCTTGTATCCCTCATGCATCGCCTCATTTCTAGCTTTTCTTAATATATTACCTTATTTATAAAAAAATGGTGATTTATATGAACAAATTATGAATCATTGAATATGAAATGTGAATGTACTATGATCCAAACTTTTTGAACCCTAATTTTCTTTCATATGTCATGAAAGACTCTTTATTGATTATTTGTATATTTTGATATGTCTCATTTGAATATTGAACCTTGAGTATTGTTGAAATACTGAACCTTCATTGGGCCTTATTGTTTCATTGGACTTTTTAAACATGATCAAACCATTTGGGACCTTCCATTGGATTGTGTATGTTGTTGACATAGTTGGCACTGGAAATGATGAGACCAAAATGAGGAAATTGAAGTGTCACCTAGCTAAAGAATTTCAGATTAAAGATCTGGGTCAGCTTAAGTATTTTTTTGGGATTGAAGTGGCTCGTTCTAAGAAGGGCATCCTCATATCTTAAAGAAAATACACGCTAGATCTCCTTGGTGAAATTGGAATGTTGGGGTGTAAGCCATCTGATATTCCCATGGATCCTAATCGAAAGTTCAAAGAAGAAGATGGTGATAGATTCATTGATGCTAGTAGATACAGGCGGTTGGTCTAGCCATGTTTACATCCTATTTGTCAAGATAGATTAGCGACTAGCAAACTTGTTAACTAAGGGGTTGAGTAGTCTGTGCACTTCAGTCTTTGGTTAGCAAGCCTGGTATGTGTTCTATCAACACACCAACTTGAGGGAGAGTGTAGAAGTATACATAAGGTGCATAATAGTCTTATTCATGTTTCTGTATTCTTCTGGTATTTTTGTACTCGTACAAGGGTTTGGATGGTACTATAGCTCCACCCTAATATATATTGGAGTAATACATACGTATTGTGAGATACTCTCGCATACGATTTTCCCTCAATTCATATGCCCATCTTTTCTTTCCTCTCCCATCTTTTCTCCTCTATTCTTCTTCTTCTTCTTCCTTCTAACTATAGGATTCAAAGATTCAACTCCTTGGTGATACTGGAAGAATATCTTGGGCTGCCCTCTTGCATGGGGTTCTTTGGGGTATTTGGAGGGGAAAAAACAATGTAATTTTTTATTCCAAAAAGTAAAGAGTCCAGTGAGGTGGTGGACTCTATTTTAAGAGAGGTGGGAAGTTGGTTAACGGTCACAAAAGCTCTCAAAGAGATCCTGCTGTCTTACTTCTTGAGGGACTGGATTACCGGTATATCTCTTAGCTCATCTTGTGTGAACAAATCAGGTTTGGAATGGCAACCTCCTCTAATGGGAAATCTTAAATTAAATTTTGACGGGTGTTCAAAAGGAAATCCAGGGACAGCAGGATTTGGTTGTGTGGTTAGTGATTGTAATGGGTCCATTGTTTGGGCTGTTAATGATCCTTTGGGCGTGTACAATTCAATAAGAGCAGAGACCCTTGGCCTTGTTTTTGGGTTGCGGGAGCTTAAGTCTTTGGGGATAATGGTTGGCTCTTGTCCTATGGCCCATTTTATTCATGTGATTAGGGAATTGGCTACTTTGATGGGAGTTTTTTTTGTCCATATTCTGCAGGATCAAAATGTCTATTGGGGTGTGGGTTTGTCTTCCTTGTTTAGAGGGTCTAATATCCCAAGTGGGTTGTTGTGGCCCCTTTGGTCTTTTTGTTGTTGTATTAGTAGTTTGCTTTCCTTTTATTTTTGAATAAAATTTTACCGTTATCCAAAATAAAAAGAAAAAATACAATCCATCAATCTTCCAAAAACCCTAGCCTAAACCCTAAGGCCTTGTCTGTTATAAGGTAAACCATGGGAAAAGGAGGGAAAAGTAAAACCACCAAAAGAAAAGGAGAGAAAGGGAAAGAAAAGAAAAGTCACTGTTCATTTCCTTCCCTTCTCTTCCCCTCTTATTCCTACCATTTTGGTAGGAACAGGTGAGTGAGCAAATATATGATGAAATGGGAAAACATGGGAAAGGTTCAACACCCTAGGTGGTTTTACCAAGTTTTCCCATCTAGTATCCCCATGCATCAGACAGCATGAGGGTCGGAAAAAAGTACAATTTCCCTCCTTTTTCCATGGTTTACCTTTGTAACAGACAGGGCCTAAACCATCATAAATCTATTACCCCTAATCAGCCTAACACTTTTCTGCATCTTGTAAATCTGCACCTAAAGCCACCTTCTGTCCCCTTCAATCTGAATCTATTTCCATTACCTTTAGGTATCAAAATTCATTTTTATTTAGCCTATTAAACATTAATTGAGTGATGTTTGATTAGAAGTTTAAAGCCCTAAATTTCTAGTGCTGAATCTAATCGATCCTACATCACAATGTGGTTAAGAACTTAAGTTTTATGTTTTATTCTACTTCTACATTGTTACCTCTATATCACTTATTTAGAGTATTTATGTAGTTTCCACTTACCTTAACACATTGTGATCAACTCCTCCATCGTTGGTTATGTTTTCCTTTTTAATTTATTTGTACTTTGTTTACCTTCATATTACTTATTAGGAGTACTAATTTAGTTTCTTCTTATGCTAACGAAATGCGATTACCTCTTTAATGTTTATATTGCAGATCTAAAGGAGCTTGATTTGACTGGAAATTTGCTTTCAGAATGGAAAGTATGTTCTTTTGAGTATTTATAAATAGCTTTTTTTTTTTAAGGCTGCATGTTTGAGATGTGCCAAGTCAAATTAACCTGACACTGAATTCTAATAAATGTGCAAGATGTATTTCTTTATATGTAAAGATCTTTTCTATATTGTCTTCGTACGACCAATAGAGGAAAGAGAAGAAAAGCTTGAAAAAAGAAAGGCACATGAATAGTATGATTATTTATGCCCAATAGAGAGAATTTTAACTTAAGTGAAGAAATAGATACGAAGACATGAATACATGTATGCAAACATTTGTTGAATTCTGGTCACGGTACCTATAATAAAATGACCCCTCAAGCTGACCATGAATGCGACACATTCCACACATTCCCGGCTTGCTCAAAATGTCTAAAAGTTGTGCTCAATCAGTATCCTAGGCCCTATTTTTTATGAACAAAATGACTTCATTTAAATTGACATTTGTAAATTGTGTAATTTGGGGCATTTATCTGCACAAGTGCATCATCTAAATGCAGTCATTTCAGTGATAATAGAAATAGAAATGCGTTTCTTTTCTTGAAAAATTTAAGGTGCCCCCATTTTAAACAAGTTTTGACGACAATAGAGTCCCTTGCTTATCTTCCTGTTTTAAGTGCAAACTATGCTCAACAAACTGATGGCATTTGAACTTGAAATCTATGTAACCTACAAATAATGTGGAAATAATATAGAAGAAGAAGAAGATAGAACAAGAATAAAGAAAAGGAAGAAGAGGAGAGGGATAAAGAAGAGTGTATGAATTAAATGAAAATCATATGAGAGTCTGGATCTCTCTATACGGTAGTATTTATATGTATTATAATCCACTATACCATATAGTATGGTATACAATACATTATATGTATATAATACTTGAGTGACTATACTACCCCAATACATGTACCTTACACTCTCCCTCAAGTTGGAGAATAGATATTCAACATTCACAGCTTATCCACCAACTATGAAAACTGAGCACCAGTGAGTCCTTTGGTAAACACATCTTCAAGTTGATGCTTTGTCTCAATGAATGGTAGGCATATACACCCTGACTTGAGATGGACGCTGATATTTGCATGCATCTATCAACTTCTCACTGTCATCTCCTTTGAGTTGGTGATTGGACTAAATGAGTATCGCACACATTTACATCCTGTCATTCCCTGTTTTGACTTAGTGACCTCAATCTCAAGGAAGTACTTAAGTGAATCAAGATCTTTAATTTCAAACTCCTTTGCTAAGCCACCCGTAAGTCTTGCAGTTTTCAGTTCATCATTCCTTGTGACTACTAGATCATCCACATATACTATAATTGCTATCATCCTTTCAATGTGGACATTGAAGGCCAAGTGGGACCCATAGTGACTTGGTGGGGTTCACAGGTGCACAACCATGAGAGCCACCTTTGCCACATAACTTGGAAGTCATGATTGATGTTAGAGTCCTTTAGTAGTATGGTTTTTATACTCTTAATTAATATTTTATATTCTATTAGAGTTTAAGACATGGAAGTCATTTTGATTTTTGTTTCTAGGTAATATAGGAATAATGCATTGTTGTCAAGGGCATTTTAGTAATTTTAGTGAGTCCACAAGTCAAAGTGAGACCTTTTTAGAGTGCTAGTCAATCCTCTAGAAGGTCTTGATTTTGACAGTTTTTGTTTTTAGACAGTCAAGTTTTTAGTAGTTTTGAGTTTAAGAAAGTCTTACGTAGCAAGCTAGTTGTTTAGGAGTTTTTAATTTTGTTTCTTGCTATTTTCTTGAGTTTGTGAGCCTATATATAGGACTGCACGTTTTTGTATTGACATGCAATGAAATAAATAAAATTTTCCAGGTTTTGGCTTCTACAATTTGGGTGTCTCTCTTCTTCAAGTTTTTGTGCCAAAGCTTGAACCTAGGTAGGGTTTTTCTTGGTTGTGGGGTAGGGTTTTCTCCATACAAGGTACACTGCAATCTCTCATTCTTTCTTCTTCTTCTTCTTGTTTTCCTTTCGGTTGTTTTCTGTTCAGCCTGCAACACCCATCTTCTCACACTTTCTTCCATTATTTCCACCACCTCAAACCCTACACTCTTATCACCAAAACCTGTGGCTACCCAATCCGTAGTCTTCTTCTCTGTTTGCTCTAAGAAAATTGACCCTTCATCTTTATTAAAGCTTGTGTCACCCTTTAAGTCATCCCCTCCTTAAGTTCTGATTTGAATCAGAGTACCCAATCTTCTTTAATCCTTGCAGCAGCATCAGTTTTGTTTTCCTTAATAGGATTTAGATTCAAGAGTGAGATATCCTTGTTTCAAGAGTGGTGGCAGTACCTGTGAAGAGTTCCTTTGCTATTTGATTGGACAAAATAGGAGCACTCATTGGAAATGCTTGTAGTGGACTGGTTTTGGGGTTTAACTGTTGTTTATGGTGTTTCATTCAACACTCAGTGATTGCACTCGAAGATTTCAGAGTTGATTTCTGAGGTATGACAAAACCCTCCTTTAAATTCTTCACCATAGCTCTGTTTTCCTGAGTTCTATTGGCCACTCCCTGGTATCACCACCCTGGCTTCTCTGTTGTGAATCTGAATCTGATCAGATTAATACTGATTTCATACTCAAACACCAGGGAATTAGCCACTGAAGTCTAGCCCAGAATTAGCCCAGAATTTAAGCATACAACACTTGTACCCCTATGTTCTAAACTTCTATTTTTAATCACTATGATCAGGCCATGAATAACGTGTTAGTTCCCTGACCCAATCCCAGTTAACCCACATAAATCGCACACATACCCTGCTGCCCAGAGTCTGTTTGGTTTCTAGAACAGCCTCGGTTTTAGCTCTAAACTGAACCTACTACACCCTGCTGTTCCAATCTCAATACCCCTGTTTATTTCTTTAAACAGCCATGGTTCTGAGTCCTATAATTCTGGAAAACAGTTCTCTGTTTAGCTCTTGATTTCAGCCACAGTGTTCCACAGATTTATCTCCAAAATCAGTGTTGGTGTTCCCTGTTTGGAAACCTTCTTTAAGTTCAGAATTTGTCCACGAGCTAGACTTTACAGAGCCTTACCATAACTTTCTACAGTCCCGTGTTGCCCTTGTGCCATGCCCGAATAAACCCATAAACCCACAGTATATCCTTGCTGTTTTCACTCAAACCAGAACCCATTTTGATACCAATTTGATACTCATTTGACCCAGTGCTTGGTCTTATTTAAGCCATACCCAAGAGCCTTCTCTAGAGTAGTCTGCATTTCTAATTATATTAGCTTTGGGCCCTCAAACCAGCAGTCTAACAACCTTTCTTTTGGGTGGTGCTGCATCACCTTTGGTCTTATCTCTTCACAAAAAGTGTATGGTTGACTTGACATTGCTTATAACCAGCTTTAACCATGGCTATCATAAACCTTCAAACCATGCACGTAGTGACTGTTTCAGCCCATACAAGGCTTTATTCAATGTACATATTTTTCCTTTGGCATTTGGCATCTGAAAACTTGATGGTGTGGCTACACTTCCTCTTTTAGATCTCCATGTAGAAAAGTGTTTTTTACATCAAATTGAAGGAGTGACCATCCTTGATTTGCAACTAGTGATACAAGCTTCCTGACATAGTTCATTTTTGCCACTAGGGAAAATGTCTCTTGATAGTCAATGCCAAAGGTCTGTGTGTATCTTTTGCAACTAAGCATGTCTTGTATCTTTCAACTAAACTATCTGACTTGTGCTTTATTGTAAGTATCCACTTATATCTAATTGTCATCTTCCCTCTGGGAAGATCTACTAACTCCTATGTGTGGTTATTTTCCAATGCACTCATATCTTTCTCCATGTTTAACCCCCATCAAGGTTGTGAAAGGGCTTCATATACATTATAAGGGACAAGGGCAAAAGACACTAAAATAGAGAAAATATGAAAATAGGGTGACAAAGCACGATAAGATACAAAATGATACATATGATGTTTATTACATGATCTAACACCCTTTTTAAGAGTAATAATGATGTAGGATATATCTTGAGAAGAGAAATTAAGCATAGAAAAAGGATAAAGAAGAGGGAAGAAGAGAGAAGATAAGAGAGAGAAAGAGGGTAGAATGCTCACCTCATGTGAGGGGTTAAGAGAAAACTTGGGATACCACACCCATTTCAACACACACGTGTCTTTTTTTTAAATAATCATCTTCCACTGTTTTTCATTGATCTAATGTGACATTTAAATAGGCATTACATGGAGAATAAAATAAAATAAAATCATAATTTCTAGATCTTCTAACAAATAAACTTGCTAAATAAAAAAGATTTCGAAAGAAAAAAAAGAGTCTTGGTTGGCACAATATTTGGCTTGTTGGCCAAGTTATTGAGCCCCACAAGATCTCAAATAATCTCCTAAAATATTCTGCACAAAACTTCCTAAAATCCTAAACTTGCTAGCCAAGTTTTCTAAAAATTAAAAAAACGCAAACTTAAGACTTACTAAAAAACATTATTCCCGTTTTTAGTGACCACCCCTTAGTAATTGGGTCATAACTTTCCTAAATCACCTCGAATATGAGCAATCTTGGTCTCATTAGAAAGGTAACTAAATAACCCATCTAAAAGCATCAAAATCAAGCCAAAAAGTCAAGTTTTGGCCATAGAAAAACTGGATCCAAAGAGAAAAACGGGATGACAACTAAAAACCCAAAAAAACTAAACTAATCATGGTACTATTGGCCTTATTACAAAATTACCACTAATTAACACTTTTAAAATAAATAAATAACAGGAAAATAAACTACTCTACTAGAATTGACAAAGAGGACTATGCATGGTCATCTAATTTCTTCTTCTTTGCATAGAATGCTCCCACATCAATCTCTTGGGTTAGAAGAATTTCGACCACGAAATTGAAGAGGTTTCTCAAATTGAAGGTGAACACCTCCTCTTTATGGTCTTCAGCTTGCATGGGCAACAATATCAATGTCACATTAGAAGAAGGCATAGTAGAAAAATCTTGTGGCTCACATTCTTCCTTGGGTGGCAACTTTGTCTCTTCTTTGTTTGCTACCTTGTCTTCAACCTTGTCTTCAATTTGTTGGTCACCTTGGGAAGTAGAAAAGTCCTCAATTGGTTGGTCCTCCTGTGGTGCATCTTCCAAAGCTTTAGGTTCTTTCTCTAGTTTATGTTGCATGTTCTCTTCAGATGATGGTTTAGGTTCTTCATAATCTTCTTTAGTAATAGATACCTCTGGAATGAACTTGATAGAACTTTGAGTTTGATTCATGTTCTTGATAAGAATATCCAACTTGGTCGATATGGTATCAAACCTGTCATCAATTGATTTGCTTAACTTGTGGAGTTCCCTCTTCAACCCCATAAGTTCCAATGCATGCTCATCCACTACATCATTAAGAGATGTAAGGGTTCTTCCCCTTGGATTGACCATGTCAACACTTTTAGGATCCCAACTAGAATAAAGCAAGTTGGTTCCCTAAGCTCTGATACTAAATCTGATGTAGAGCAACAACTAAGAAGATGGGCTGTTTTCTTCGGAGATTTTAGAAAAAAAGAAACAAGAAAGAAACAGAGAAAAAAGAAGAAAGAAGGAGAAAAAGAAAGAAAAACTCACCTCATGTGAGTGATTGAGAGAAAAACATGGGATACTACACCCACTTCAACACAGTTGTTTTTTTTTTTTAAATATTCTCTTCAATTGTTTTTCATTGATCTAATGTGGCCTTTAAATAGGTATTACATGGAAAATAAAATAAAATAAAATCCTAGATTCTAGATCTTCTAACAAAATAAACTTGCCAAATAAAAAAAACTTCTAAAAAGAATCTTGGTTGCCATAATATTTAGCTTGTTGGCCAAGTTATTAGGTACCACAAGATTTCAAATAATCTCCTAAAATATTCTTTACAAAACTTCCTAAAATCCTAAACTTGCTAACCAAATTTTCTAAAAATTAAAAATACACAAACTTAAGACTTACCAAAAAACACTATTCCCGTTTTTAGTGACCACCCCTTAATAATTTGGTCATAACTTTCCCAAATCACCTCAAATTTGCATAATTTTGATCTCATTAGAAAGGTAATTGACTAATCTATCAAATAACACCAAAATCAAGCCAAAAAGTCAAGTTTTGACTATTGAAAAAGTAGGCTAAACATAAAAAAAGGGGATTACTCTAAAAATGCCAAAGTTTGGCACCATTAGCCTTATTCCATGGACACATAAAATGTTGTACCACCCTTCAAAAACCTAAATAACCCCACATAACATATACACTTAAATCTAGCCCTCTTGTGGGGTGACACATACATAAGTCTCTTTGTGTTGTCCGCATCATCTTATTTTTTAAAATTTTCAGCCTACATTAAATTAAAGAATCAATCTTTATTGCTTCAATATTTTGTTTAGGCTTTTGTTCCATTAATCCTACATTAGAGAGCCTCTCAATGAAATTTGAACAAATCGGATTTTTGTCATATCTTTCATTAATCAAAACCTTGATTGCCTTCCCGGAAGGGAAACAAATATATTCTAAATATATTGGAGCTTGGTTCAAGTCTCATAAGCAGCCACTTTGTGCAAAAATTGCCAAAGGTTAAGTCTTTCTCCAATCCACCCCTCCCAACCCCTCGTAGTTATGGGACAAGCACTGGGTAATGACCTTTATCTACAAGGCTTTGTTCTGTTACCAATTGATGTATGACCAAGTCTCTAATTTAGTACTCTAATAGAAAAATATGCAATTAAAAAATAACAACAAAAGAGAAGAAAACACCTACTTGAGTCACACTAGTTGAACCTACAAGACACACCTAGGGTTGAAAGGATTACACCTTCAAATTTTTTGAGTCACACTAGGGTTGAAAGGGTTAAAAGCTTTTTTCTCTAGCTTTTACATTCCAAGCTTTCGAAATCCCGTTCTTGCTAGGCGTCCTAAAAAAACTCTAAAATAATTAGATCTTGTCACCAAGTGATACCCTGCCAATATTTTAACCATAACTCCCCCAAAATAACATTAGATTCTCAAAATATGGATTTGCTGGAAAACTTAATAACATTTCAAATGACACCAAAATCAAGCCAAACTAATAATACTTGACCTCCCACAATAAGGCCTTAAGAAAAGCAACAGAAATCGATCTTTCACCTTTTTCAAGAATGAAATAAGATCTATTTTACTTGAAAATACCCAAATTAGCTGACAATAAATTAACCTAAAACTGAAAAAACTAAAAGTTATTACAACATAAAAAATTAAACCCAAAATACCAAAAAAAAAAACTTGCATGGTACAAGTTGTTTCTTGTTCCACATCATTCTCCCCTATTTCGAAAAAACCCAACCTTTAAAAATTAGGGCTAAAAGCAAATTACGGGATTACAACTTCACATAAATAAAACCTAATCAATAATAAATAAATAAATTAAACTCAAAGTGAAAACCACATGATCATTCATGGTCATTTAATTACGTCATGCTGCTCCTGGATGCTCCTATGTCAAATGATTTTCTACCTCAAAGAAGCCGAGTAATTTCAAGTCAAGGGAAGTTGATAGGGCTAGCCCCTAATAGTGTACAGAAGGAGAGAGAAAATAGGAGAGAAAAACACCTTGGCCTCAACCCTCTTGGTTTGGAGATACACAAAACTTCTTTGCATGGCATTGTAATACTTAGGTATAAAATAGGACAGATGTCTAATTGGATTTAGTTGATATTTTTGTTCTTTGAGGTTATTATCCTACTTTGGAGATTATTTAATCCTTATCCTAATTAGGATGTTACTTAATCGTTAGCCCAATTTAGTCGATAAGCTGAAAAAACATTTTAGTATATTTTACTTGAGTTGAAGTTTTAGTATTTCTTCAAAATGTTATTATTTGAGTTGAAATTAGAATCTTTTAATGGTTTCTTTTTGAGTGTAGGGTGATCACTCTTTACATCATTGGATGAAGAACAATTTTCAGCGATTAAATTCCTTGTCAATGGTGAAAATCCATTAATTACTTCAAGGTAAGACTCCTAGAAAACCATAGTGAGATTCTTAAGGTATATCCTCCCTCCTATTTATTCTCTTTATCTTCTTTCTTCTATATTTTTCTGTTGAGTTTTACCTTCCCTAAACAAATCTCTCATTCAAACCCTAAAAACTTATCTATAAACTTTATTGCTAATACCTTTTCTACCCTTCAATCCATCCCTTCTTTTCCACTCCAACATTCCCTCTTTAACCTTTGTCAATCCTACCAAAATAACCCTTTTGAGCAACAATGCAGTTGGGTGTATTCAGTCCTGCTTTAAACGTCTAGGCTCTGTCCTACATCACCCACCCATAAACTGATCGCCAATTCAAAATTTCTAGAGCTCATACAATATACAATTGTTGGATTGCAAAGATACCAAGCGAAGTAAACAGAAAGCAAAACAAGAACAACAAAAAAACAACATTCTAGTTCCAAGAATGCTACCTAGAATCCTTAATCCAAATCATCTTGCCTGGCCTCTGACCCAAAGTTTGGACTCCCTCGACTTCCTGTGTTTGACTCACTATTGCTATTGTTGGTGGCAACCCTGCTATTGCTGGTCTCCGCAGATGCACCAAAGGCCCTAAATAAAGATGGCAAGGAGATGCTAAGCCTCCGTTGCACTGTTCGTGGCGGAGGATTATTCTCCTGAGTTGCCATAACACTATCAGAATCTACAGACGCAGCAGCTGCAGTCGGATTTTCAGGGGCACTGGTTCCCCGAAAACATTGCTCATAATCAGGATCATCTGTTGGCAACTCATACCGGCAGACTGGGCAAGAATTGTGCAGTTCCAGCCAAGGGAGGATGCAGTCAGAATGGTAAATGTGTTTACAAGGCATCTGTTTAGCATCCGTGCCAAGTTCAAACGTGTCCTTACAGACCGCACACTGAGCTGAGTCGGACGCTAGCAACTCATCGGAAATCGTAATGTTGGGAAGCGCTTCTATGGCAGATTTCGAAGCCGGGGGCGTGCCGTACCGGTTTGGGTCGTTCTCTGCAAGCTGCTGTATCAATTGCTCAAGTCCTGGACCGATAAAGTAGTCACCAATATTCGCCGGAAGACGAAAGCCACCAGGATCAGAAGGGTTGTTCTCGACGACTAATTGGATGTTGGCACCGCCGGCCCTTAGGGTTTGAAGGTAATCCTGGAGAAAAGGCAATGGATTGAATACGTCGGGCTCTTCAATCGACGACCGCCGACGAATTCCAGGGCTGACCACAGTTGACAGATCGCTAGGATTTTGGAGATCAATGGTACTGGAGGTGAAGAGAATAGGGAGGCTGGCGAGGCCGGCAGCCAACGAAGAGAATCCGGAGGGATTATCAGAAAAGGAAAAGAAGGGATTAAGGCTAGGGTTAGGGTTAGGGTTAGGGTTAGGGTAATCGTATTCTTCCAAGAAACCACCATTGCAATCAGGGCACAGGAGGTCGGAGGTAGGAGACAGAGTTATAGAGACCGTACGGTTACATTGGTGGCAGAAATATAGCTGAGGACCGGCGTCGCCACGGCCTGAGATTCCGGCGGATGACATCTTCTTCCCGGCTGGTAGACGAAATGATCGTTTAGATACAGAGAGAGAGAGAGGTGAAATAGATAGATTATCTCTCAGAGCGAGAGAAAATTGAGTACTATTGGTCTTGGCGGATAATTAAGAGTAACTAACGCTGACTTGTTGTCGCTGAGGAGAAAAACATTCTGGACCGTTCCTACTGCTGGACCCACGGATGAAAAAGACCTTGTCGACCAAATGATCAGCTTGAAGTTCGATCCAACGATACGCAAACTGCCCAGTTAAAGCGGATGTCCTGCAGCCCCTTGAAGCGTCAGGCTCTGAGTGACACGTTATGGACAAAAGTGAAAAAGGCCCAATCCTATGCGTAAAAAATTATTTTTCACTTTTTCGTCGCGTGACACACATATCCCGGCGCTTCAGGGGCGCTGCAGGAAAAATGTGAAAAAGAAAAAACCCAATCCTGCATATAAAAAAATATTTTTCACCATTTTTTACTGCGTGTCACTCAATGTTTGGTGCTCGGGGCGCTGCAGTGTTTTGCGTTGTAGGAAATCCTCTTTATACACACCTTCCGAAAGTACTTAGAAAGGCCTAAGCTTCAAAAAGTTCTTAAAAAATCTTAAATAATTAAAGCCCTAAGTTCAATGCCGTGTGTCCATCCCTACGTAAGGGCAAACATTAGGCATTTACTAAGAGGGTGCACCAAAGCCACACCGACAAAAAGGATACAACCCCATAAGTGTTAGGGAATCCATTCAAGGATAGAGAGTTGGGCTTCCTTCGTGGCCTTAAGCTAGCTAACTCTCTAGAGTTAAGGAAATAATTTTGATCAAGGTCAATGTAACTGTCATCCTATAATAGATAAATGTGGAGTTGGCTGGAAATTTGTATGCAGGTGTGTCATTGTTGGAAACGGTTTTGAAAAACACCTAGATTTCTGTGAAAAAATCTGATTGGGTGGCTATGTTTGAGCTAAAATAAAAGTGGGACCCAGATGTCATTTAAGGTGGGTCGATATGGGTTTATATTCACCTCAATAAGATAAATCCGATAGTCTTTTATAAAGAAAGGTTCAAAGC
>JAOXJP010227590.1:0-11274 GCA_025762735.1 Platanus orientalis | reverse complement strand
CAGAGCGGAATGGCGGAATAGGATTCGTGTAGCCGACCCCAAATAGTTGGGATAAGGTTGTTTGTTGTTGTTGTTGTATGTAATCTACAGTTGTGGAATTATACATTGTAGAAACCAACTTTAAAATATATCTTGAGTTTTTTTTAATATAATATATCTTGTAGTTGTGTCATTCCAGACTGAATCCTCTTCTATGAGTGGGTTTGTCCTTCGACAGTCCTAGATGCACAAGTACTCAGAAAAGTGACAATACACCATTTTTTTTTGGATATGTTAGCTTATGAGAGGCTGTCACAGCAAAATCCCTAGGGATGCAAACCAAACCGGTGGATTTGGAACAAGTATGAACAAATCCTTTTTTTTTTTTTTTTCATATCTCAGTTTAACGGATATTATAAAATTATATCATACTCTATTCACTTAAATAATTCAGATTTTGGATTGGATTTTAGATATCCAAAAAAAAAAAAAAAAAATTCTATAAATATTGTTATTATCATACGATTTTGCTTAACTCATGTCTATTATCCCCAAAATCTCTAATGTTATATAACTTAGCAACAATGTTGGATGGAACAAAACACCATCTCTTCTCCTATGCGATAGGTGTGAACTTCTGTTGTTATGGCATGATTGTGGCAGTATCTAAGGATGCTGCCATGGATCAAGATACAACAGATATAAAATAAAGAGTTTATATATTTTTAAGGGTTTTAGTTATTATGTTATTTAAGATTATTGTATTAGTTTTAAATCTAACAATCGATTATCTATTTTCTATATATTGTTATATTTTAACAAAATGAATATTTAATGGAATGGATTAATATATATCTATATGCTATCCATTTATAACAAATATTTTTATAAATGGACTGTTAAACTTATTTTGGATCGAATACAGATTGGAACATGGTTATTTTTTGGGTAATTAACAACCCTAAAGTGCTACTCTTTATCTTAAAAAGGAAAAAAAAAGTCCCACTCATATATATATATATATATATTTGGGTTATGTTGTATTTAAAGTAATACTTAGTAGGAAAAGAAAAAGGTCGACTTAAAATTGTAAAACCTAGAAGTTTCAAAAAAAAAAAAAAAAAATCAAAACCTAGAGCAAAAGATGGTGCAACGCATATGAGGAAAAAAAATTACATTTTCCCTATAATTTTTCGGTCATGTACGAAGGGCTAAGTCCAACCTGTATTCCCCTTTAGAACAATAAAAATAAACGAGAATATAGGTACAACTTCGATTATTGCCTTAAATCATCATCTTTCTTTGTCGCTCATTTCAAAGGTTGGGACGAAGTTATTGATAGCTCATGGGCTGGAAGAAGAAAAAAAAGACAAAAAACACAAAGAAGACTTCCGGCCATCCGGGTCTTCCCCGCCCCTCTGTTGCCTCCCAAGCATATACGTAGTTGCAGGGCCCCTCGCCAAACAACCAGAGGGAGGTGACAAGGTAACACCTTGAGAACTGAGATACGATGGAACCATCTCTCAATACCTCCAGAACTATTCTGGAGTGGCTCTTCTTCTTCTTCGTCCTTTCTTCCGTTGTTAGCCTTAGCACTTGTGCCCCCCTCTACACCAATTGTCCAAACACAACAATCTACACTCCTAATAGCACCTATCAAGCTAATCTCCAATCCCTCCTCTCTTTTCTATCCTCTAATGCCACCCTCGCCAATAATGACTTTTACAATGCCACCGCCGGTCGGAATAACAATACCGTCTACGGCCTTTATCTTTGCAGAGGCGATGTCACCCCTGACATCTGCCAGGAATGCGTCAAGACCGCCACTCAAGAAATTATCGACCAGTGCCCCAAGGAGAAAATTGCAATTACTTGGTACGACAACTGCTTGTTACGCTACTCCAACCGATCGTTCTTCTCCACCATGGACACCTCACCAGGGCTCTATATGTGGAATACACAAAATATCTCGGAGCCTACTCGTTTTAATCTGCTGTTGTCCAATACAATGAAGAAGATCGCGACTGAGGCAGCCTTCGGTTCCTCTACTGAGAAATTCGCCACTGCTGAAGCTACGTTTACAAGTTTACAAACACTGTATTGTCTTGTGCAGTGCACCCCGGATATATCAGGGAACGATTGTAACACATGTCTTACTGGTGCCATCGGTCAACTCCCGACTTGTTGCGATGGAAAGCAAGGGGGAAGGATTATTCAACCAAGCTGTAACGTGAGGTATGAGCTGTATCCATTCTACCGGCTAAGTGCAGCGCCAGCTCCTTCACCCAATGCTCTTTCCCCGCCTCCGACTAACAGAACTACCATAACAGGTAATCTTTTTGACTTCTGATCAAGAAATAGTAGTTCCAAAGGTGGGTTTTGGGGCTTTTAGATTTAGAATCCAGTTCGATATTCTAAAACAGGGGAACCCTACTCTGTTTCATGATTATTCTATCTACCTGGAGAAAATCATGTGCCTTCCCCACCCCATCTACAAAAATTCCATCTAACCTCTACAATTCATGGGCCTCCTGATCATATCCCCCAATTTCGTTAATAAGTAGGTTTTTCATCAGATCACATCTAAAATTTCACCAAGTAATCTTGAACTGATGAAATTCACTAAATGTCCATTAAAATCAAGTGACCGCTAATGTTAACTCCTTGCTTAAAATCAATTTTGAGGTTTCGTTCTTGAAAATATTAAAGATGATTTTGAATGGTAGTAAATGTACAGCCGAAATTCAATTTTTATTATGTCATCTATATTTGAATTAGCTTCTGTTTATGCAGGAAAAGGAAAAGGAGGAAACTCGACTCGAACTTTTGTTGCTATTATTGTTCCAATTGCTATCACAGCAGTGATTCTTTTCTCCGCTCTGTTATTTTGTCTCCTATGTAGGAAGAAAAAGGGGGTTCAGACGGATGAGAATTACAATAGTAAGAAGCTTTTGTTTTTATTATCTATTCTTCAGAAAAAGAAAAAAAAACCTGCTTGATTCATTGTTTTCATGGTTCCATGAATTTGTGGATCCAAAGGGTTCAGTCTTGGAGTCTTCTGATCCACAAATTAGGTTTGAAGGTGATCAATCATCTGTTATTTCAAATAACTGAATGAACCAATATTTGATGTTTTCTTGGAAAATTTTCTCTTGTTGGGTGTATTATTTCTGCACTTATTTCAAATTCTTTATATTTTTAAACTTGTGCTTAGTTGGGGGCGAAATTAGTGGAGTGGAGTCATTGCAATTTGATTTCAGTACAGTCCTTCTGGCCACAAACAACTTCTCTGATGATAATAAGATTGGTGAAGGAGGATTTGGTGATGTTTACAAGGTAAGAAGATATGAACCTACAAACAAGCTAGAATTCGTATGTGTCAAATGTAAATGGATCAGAACAAGGAAATCTAATAAGTTCATAACTTTGGATCCTTGAAGTTGACTTGCATTTATTCTCAAAATTAGAGAAGTTTAATAGTTGCTTGTAAACGTTTCCTTAGGGAAAACTTCACAATGGACAAGATATTGCTGTGAAGAGGCTCTCTAGACACTCTGGGCAAGGTGCAGAAGAATTTAAGAACGAAGTTGTATTAGTAGCCAAGCTTCAACACAGGAATCTGGTTAGGCTTTTGGGATTTTGCTTGGAAGGAGATGAAAAGATTCTCATCTATGAGTTCGTACCCAACAAAAGCCTCGACTACTTCCTATTTGGTTTGCCCCAACCCACATATATTTATTCTTTTATCCTTTTTTAAGTTATTTTTTCTCACCTTACGAGGAACACATGATTTCCATAGATTATACATCCAAATTTGAGAAAAAATAAAAATTTAGCCATGAAATTGGATAATCTTTTGTCCATGCACAAACATTCTATCTTACTTTTTAATCTGTTCAAATCTTGAATTCTAACTTGACCTTTTATTTGGATGAATAGATCCAGACAAATGCATACTTTTGGATTGGCCAAGACGTTACAAGATTATAGAAGGGATTGCACGTGGGCTCCTCTATCTCCACGAAGATTCTCGCCTTAGAATTGTTCATCGAGATCTCAAAGCAAGCAATGTCTTGTTAGATGAGGAGATGAACCCCAAAATTTCGGATTTTGGGATGGCAAGAATTTTTGGTGTGGATCAAACTCAAGCAAATACGAACAGAATAGTTGGGACATAGTAAGTTTTGGAGCTTTGAATCCTTTTCTCAAAACTATGGAAAACACACACACATTCACTCACATTTGATGCATTTAATTTCTAAAAAATTCTTTTTGAATTTTATTTTTTAAATGTTAACTAGTATTTTGTAGGCTTGTACCAAAAAAACTCAATTTAACAAAGGAATATCCCAACAATCTCGTTTGACTTCTCATCTTTTCAACTTGCTGTCTCATCTTTTCAACTTGCAGCCTCTAAGTTCCTGCAAATGCATTTATTTCTGATTCTAGCCTTTCTAGTGTTCATCCCAACATTCTCATTTCAGCTATGTTCTTCTATTCATGTGCTTTTTTTGGGTCGTCCAATAATCTGTTCCATAAAACATGGCCGATCTTATAATCATCTTAAATAAATTTCTTCTTCAATTTTAGTAGTATGTGTCAAATACACTGCACTTCATTTCATCCAACCTTCTCTAATTCTATAGTCAACATTCTCTTCAATCTTTCTCCTCCTTAAGGATGACTGAAGCAAGCTAATGAAACATACAATCGCTTATGCAATTGGTCTAGGTTGGTTTAAAAAATACATACCTCAAACCTCTACTGAATTTAAACTAGGTTAAAATCAAATGGACCTAACCAGGGAAAAATCTTAGCCAGATTAAATCAAAGTTTGTTAAGCCAACCTAAGGCCAAAGAACCAAAAAATAAAAAAAGGAATAAGAAAACAAAAAATAAAAAAATAAAACAAAAAGGAAAAGAAATTGTTACTTTGTGCAGGTTGGTTGGTTAAGTCATGAATTTCCTACCTGCCTTGAAGCCATGTTTCGTCTATGAGAAAAAATAGTGGAGGAATATAGTTTAATGGAATCTCAACAATTTTTTTAATCGAGTGTTGTTTTATCAATAAATTCCTGCAGTGGTTATATGTCTCCGGAGTACGCAATGCATGGGCAATTCTCAGTCAAATCAGATGTATATAGCTTTGGCGTCTTACTTTTTGAGATTTTAAGTGGTAAGAAGAACAGCAGTTTCTATCAACCAGATTGCGCTGAAGACCTTCTGAGCTATGTAAGTATGAATGCCTTGAAATACAATCTTTTATTGGATAAGTGTAGATTGGCACCAAAAATAAGTCAAGATACTAGCATTAGTAGAACCTTCAATTTGCCAGACTTCAAAGAGGCTAAATATTTACGTATGGATGAATTGTTGCAGGCCTGGAGACAGTGGAACCAAAGAACAGCTTTTGAGTTATTGGATCAGATTTTGAAGGAAAGTTGTCCAAGAAGTGAAGTGATGAGATGCATTCACATTGGGTTATTGTGTGTTCAGGAAGATGTAGCTGATAGACCTACCATGGCATCAGTAGTTGTCATGCTCAGCAGCAACTCTGTGACTCTTGCATTACCTTCGCAACCGGCATTTTTTGTACGTAGCAAAATGGTATCAGGCATAACTATAGAAGGGGATGAACTGCTATCTGATTTGGATCAATCTAAAAGTAAGTCAATACCACTGTCTGTAAATGAAATGTCCATTACTGAGTTGGACCCCAGATAGTTTTAATGGATCAATGCATAGAATAAGTGTATGCTAATTATTTGGATAAGGTTGAGTTTTCTTTGGTTTTTTTTTTTTTTTGGTAGACGGCCGGTAAGGTGGAGTTTGTAAGTGTAGAATAAAACAAAACTGAGCAATAAATGTTTTCTTTCTCCTTTTTTTTTTTTGCCTTGATTCATCCCGGCTCAAGCACCATGTTGGCATAGCTGATGATAAGACTAGCGTTAAAATGAAAAATTACAACCAAATTCTATGCCACAGGGAGATGGGAAGCACTCCATATTTACTGAACCCTTGGGCACTGGAGTTACCAATGTTCAACTGATTCAATATGGAAATTGCATAGAGGGCACTCTAATTCCGGAAAACTGAATCTCCTTCTCAAAGTAGCACCAACAAGAATGGCATTATGACATGCTTTGCAAAGGAAATGCTTAATATTTGGAGAAATTTTTTGTCCCAAAGTTTCTTCCATAATATTATTGTGAGACACTGAGTGTAATAGTGCATGAATATTAGGAGCTGCCCCAGACTCCTGGTTTACCAATCCAATGCCAATATAACCGAGAATATTCCAAGTTTTGAATAATGCTAAATGAGACTATCAACGGCTATGAATTGATTAAGGGGAATATTAAGAATTGCTACTTCCTCCCTCCTACTAATGAACTCCCTGATATGGTTCAAATTCCAACTCTTGGTCCGGCCTGCAATCAAACTGCTTATAACTCAAATGCTGAGGAGGAAGGGAGGTTAACTTGAATGACTCAAGTGAAGGAATCCAAGGGTCAGTCAGCACGTGAATATCTAATCCATTACCTACCTCCCATTCAATTCCATGATCCCATGCACCAGCAACTCTTAGCATAAAGGATACTCCTCCAACCCCATATCTCCCCCAATCTATGCTTTACTGAAACAAAGTCTCCGATAGGAAAGTAAACTAATTTAATTACTTTGGCCAATGGATGTGTAATTAATCTCCATCCTTGTTTCACAAGGAGAGCTACCTTAATAGATAGAATCTCTAAAGCCAAGTCCTCTATCATGATTACTACACCGAAGTTTGGACCACTTAACGTAGTTAAAATTCTCCTCCTGTTTTTGACCTCCCAAAGATGTCTTTGATGCTTGTCATTATTGCGATTTATTGGGGAACAGGAAACACGACATGAGGTAAGCTGGAATATCCACTACAATTGATTTAAGGAGGGTTTCCCAGCCAGTGGGATAGAGATGTTGAGATTTCCTACCTTAATTCGATCTCTAGGCAACTCTTTTCTCAATATATGCAAACAGTTGGAGTTTCTAGTTGCCAATGGGTGATGGAAGGCCAAGATATCTCCTTCCTGTCTCATTCCAAGGACTGAAGCAATCTGCTAGAATAAGTTATTTAGAGTTTTCTTGCAAAAGATGACAGAGGACTTTTCCAAAATTTCCTTCTGACAGGAAGCACCTTGGAATTGATTATGAATATCCTTAAGGTGGTGATAGATCTCTCTGAAGCTTGGCAGAAAGTTTAATTAGTCGTCTATAAAAGGTGTACTATGGAAGGACTCCACCTACGCATCTGAATCCCTTTAAATAAACCGGCCAAGGTAATGGCTAAGGATAAGCCCTCGGCAGACAATAGAGATAAATAGGGGATGTAAATATGATTTAAGTTGGCCGTAACAATGATTCAATGAACTGAAGTTCTTCAAGTGGTAATGTAGTTCAATATCCGACAGAAGTATATGATGACAGATTTATCAACAATAGCGAATATGAATATGTGAAGAAAGTGTAGGTATGTATAATCAACCAACAAAAAATTATATGTATCAACTCACAGATTTTCTAATATGTATCCGAGTAATAGATGCAGTCCAGCAGTATAGAAAATAACTATTTGCAAATTAATCAAGTTAGAATAACTTATCGGCTGGTGATAAAGCACGTATAGAATATTGTCCTTAAAGTAATATTCGTCGGCCTATTGTAGGTACGATAGGCTTGATCGAAAATCACCTAAGGAACACCAACCTTTCTGGTAGACCCTGCACAGGTTAACAGAGACTCATTTTGAATAGCTCAGACCAACCTTCAGTGTTAATGATATGAAAACCATTATGAACCAAAAGGAAAATCAATTACAATCAGAGAGGAAGAAGACTGGTTTGCATGATTTTTTTTTTTTTTTGTGTATTTCTTCCTTTTCCTCGTCTTCTATGATTTCTTACACCCATACTTTCTATGAAGATCTAGGCTCTTTTGAAAAATATTAAACGCATAATTAATCACAATAAATCCACTTGATTCAATAATTCGTCAATAATATATTACCATATATTATAATAACTAAATAAGAAACCAATTAAAATAAATATTTTTATTTAAATAAATTAAAATAAAATAATTAATTCATGTTATCCACATCCACGCCCACGCCCAACGCGGCTCGGCTAGTGTTACCCTTTAATGAATACACTTTGGGAATATTATATAATATTATCCATAATTGGCTGCAGGTGATTCACAAAGATCTTTGAAATAATCTTATAGACAATGCCACACAGGTCTATGGGCCTAAAGTGATCCATAGTCATTGGGCTTGAGCATATGAGAATAAGCAGAAGATATATTATTTTAGATAGTGAGCAATAGATTCTTCACTTTCACTCCATAAGGAACAAATTTTGGATCATTTATAATTTTCCTTTTCACGAGAGCTTGCTTTACAAGTAATGCCTCTTTACATGCTTTCCATATTTTAGTCATGGCATTTAGTTTACCTCCCTAGTGGCAATAGCATGGGCTAATTTAACTTTGAATTTATCATGATGCGATAATATGGAATCTTCCTTTCTATTATATGATTATAAAGAATTCACATAGGACACGTAAAAAGGTCTATGACCCCCCACTGAATAGAGGTTCAACCTAAGATATTATTGACATGATCTTATAATTGCAGCTAAGGCTGTCAACCATTCGTTTAAGCATCTGTATTGGGTTTGTATTCGATCAGCTTAAGGCAAATACAAATGCAATTATATCCAATTGGTTTAAATATTCGCTTCGTTTAACAAATATTTGTTTATAAATGAACCAAATTGTATGCATGTATGTGTATACATTCTTATTCTAAATAAGATGATATACATTATAAGAATAGAATCACAGACAGAATAATATATCTATATATCATTAGTACCAAACCCTACCAGAAACCTCCAGTAGCAAGCTACTTTTATCTAGTTGAACTCACATCTTCCAACTTTATAGTTATTAGGTCTTTATTATCTTTGTAATCTTTATCATAATCATCATCTTCTTCACATCCATTCTTGAATTAGTGACACAAAAATCTCTAATGTCATCTTCTTCTCTAGGGTATTCTAGTCTTTGTTATGCTTATTTTTTACGCTAACAGTCTCATTCATCTCAACTTCTCTCTCTGACCTCACATTCTCAACCCAAAAAATATGTATCACCATTCAAAACTTTAGTTTTCTGACAGAAAGTGTAATCGGATACATCCGGATTCATATCCAATATCCGTTTATGTAAACAAATACAAATACAAACTGTATTTTTAAATATCAGCAGACATCCGAATCTGTATTTGATATTTGATATTTGATTAAGTAAATGAATATGCATATGAATATATCGAAATCTGCTTTGAAATCTCTCTGTTTACAATCTTAATTTTTTTTGATGGAATGTTTACATCCCTAATTACAGTTAGGTATTTCACTGACAATGGAAAAAGAAAAAAAATCTATTGCTGCTAAAAACAATGTGGAGATCAAATGGTGGGCGATGGAATCCACTAAGCGGTTGTGGATGAGTCCAAATCATCTACAATCTATAGGGCATCACATATAAAAAAGATTTAGAACACCTACCAAATTTGGTTAACAATTGAAATTGTTGTAAACGTATCGCATTATAGACAATTGATGCACTTTAACGTATTTTGGAATTGTAGAGGATCCTGAATTTTCCTAGACCCCTAAATCTAAATGTGCCTTCAACGAAAAACTCTTAACGGACCACAGACCTAAATATGTATTCCTAGGGCTTTTCCCTTTGCAGTACTCTTAACGGACCACAGACCTAAATATGGATTCCTAGGGCTTTTCCCTTCGCAGTAAGTTAAAATTCGAAACTGTTCTGAAAACCCCTGTATTTAGTGTGCCCCTTAAAGAACGTCGGTCTGACTTGCATCAGTGACAGGCACATCAGCATTGAAAAGTGAAAAACAAAGAGTAAATCATTTTTCGATGCTGATGTGTCAGCCCCTTATGTAAAGAGGACCTTAGTCATTTTTTAAGGGGGTGCACCAAATCCACACCGTCCTGAAAAACGTGATATTTGTTAATATATATATATATATCTATATATATATATATATACACAGAAAATTTGGGCAGTAAATTAAAAAAAAAACTGTAAACATGTGCTGTAAGCATTTATTGCATGGTTTATGTAATTTAATACACTAAAAATTAAGTGCGAACGAATCTTGTGAGAACTGTGACAACGGCATCAGGGTGGGGACACACCAGCACCGAAAAGTGATAAGTGCCCCCCAAAAAGTGTAAATCACTTTTTGGAACTGATGCGTCAACCCCTCTAGTGCCATTTTCACGGTTCTCACGAGATTTGTTCTCACATAATCCAAGCCCAGTTTAATAAATTGCAGCAGTTGAGAATGGACTTGGATTATGTGCAAACAAATCTTGTGAGAACAGTGAAAACCACACCAGAGGGGCAGACGCATCAATACCGAAAAGTGATTTGCACTTTTTGGTGGGCACTTATCACTTTTCAGTGCTGATGTATCCACACCCTGATACCGTTTTCACAGTTCTCACAAGATTCATTCTCACCTAATTTTTAGTGGTTGAGAATGGGCTGGATTGTGGTACCCACAAAACCTTCAAGTCAATAGCGTGTTGTGTCTTGACGGCAAATGAAATGACCCAATTTAATGTTAACAATCGCCATCACACCCATCGTTCAACTTGCATCCCCATCACTGGTATTATATTTAACATGGTCCCCTCTCCCGGTTAGTTATCTTCCACAAACTAACCTAATCAAATAGAAGAAATCGTCTCCAGTTCGAAATCACTTTACAGTCCAAGCGAACCTATCACAGCCATAAAAATAGTGTGATTTGACATTTTCAAGATTTGAATTTCAACTTCATCAAATTACCATCACTTTTATAGTTGCAATATAGCCGTTCAGAAGATGCCAGCTTGTTAAGTACCTTCTTCGGATTGATTGTTCAAACCAATGGTGATATTGAATAACAAACGTTCGAAGAAGACCCGGTTCTCTAAGTCTTCCTCTTCACCACTTAATTGTTTCCTAAGCCCATGTAATTTGTTAAAGCACCCTCGCCAAATTACCGCAAAGAGGTGACAACGTGGCAGTGTAACACCTTGAGAACTGAGATATGATGAGGCCATTTCTCACTCTTGTGTTTGTCTTAATAGGAATATCACCTGCGCCGACCCTCTTTGTGAGACGTCGTGAGACAAGACAGAGGGGAAGTATCATTTCACTTTTTGG